>VWZF01005837.1:551694-781578 GCA_013396755.1 Sclerurus mexicanus | reverse complement strand
TATGTTAGTTTTTGGGGGGGGGGGGGCACAGGGAGGAGAGGGGTATTTAAGATAGTCCTGCAAGTTCCAAGGGTTAAACATCACATAACACATCCAGCTCAAAAATACTATTGAAAAAGATCAGCATTTAAAGGAGAGCTGTTATACAGTGGCTTCTTTTGGGCACTTCCTCTCCAAGGAAATTATTGAGTGTGACAGCTGAAAGGTGATAGAAGGAATATTAAAAATTGGAGAAAAAATATTAAAGCAAATCCATCTGGCATTCTGACACTGCATTCGAGATAATGCCCAGGGGAAAGAGGATAAAGTCCTGATGCTGACAACACAAATACTCTACCTAAGCCCTTAGAGAAAATGACTTCAATTTAATCTTGTCCATGAAGGTCACTCTTTGATGTAACCTTAACTAGGTGAGTTCTGAGTGCACAAAATATAACATGCCAAAAAGTTATTAGTCTAATAAATAACAAGGTAATTATCCGGGTTGGGAGCAGAGCCAGGCTCTGCTGTGACTTGTCCAGCAGGTGAGTTTACACTAACCTTGCATAGAGACTTGCAGGTGAGCAAGGAAATCTCATTCATCTTATCTGAATCTTTAGATCTAAGCATCAACTTAGCAAAGGCCACAATGTATCAAAATGAAGAAGACAAAGTTAGGCCATAAAAACTGAGGCCAAATAAGAACCTCAGCTTTTATTTTTCCCCTTGTAAAGAAAGTCTTCCCATTGCAAGCCAATGTAAATGGATCGGTGCTCAGCAGAACAAGCACTGGCCCATTCTGCCCCAGCAAGGAGCTGGCTGTATTTGAGCCATCCCGCAGAATCCCACTGCTCATAGTCTGCAGAACCACGGGCTGCTCTGCCATCCTGCTGGAATCAGAGCACACAGAGGCTTCTGGGGCTGTTAGGGAACGGATCACGAAATTGTTTTACAGGATCACTCGCACTGACAGGCACAAGCAAATTCATTTTCAAACAAAAGATGGCTTCAGGCACAGGAAAACAGTGTGTCCTGTATGATCTCTTAGGATGGCTGCCACAGCCATATGTTAATGGCAATAAAAATTCATTCATTCCAAATATATCAGAGAAACACTGGGGAAGTGCAAAGTTCGTGGCCTTCAATAGGAACCACAGGGGTGGGTTACAGGGGAGAAATGATCTGCAAGGCTGGAAGGGAAGTTTCTATGCCAGCTTAGCCAACTACTTAGGCATAATGTCTCAACTAAATGAGAACCTTGATTACAATGGATACTTGGCTGAAATAAGACTTCAGTAATTTAGATATAATATTGAAAGGTATTGCACATTTCTTGCATAACTGCAGCATTGTACAAACTGTGGTACATGAATGACATTCTGTATTGCCATTTACGTTGATCTTTTTTTAAACAGATATCTCATCATGCTTAAATTATTTATCAAGTATTTGTTAAGATTGTAAACAGCATATTTATTTAAATATAAATATTTACTGTTCGATTTAAAAGATACATTCTAATGCAAATTGCCCTTGCAACTTAGAGAACATTTGGCACGTAAGAGTAAACATGTATCAGCCCATCTCACTGCATTTTAGAATGAAGTATTTTGGTTTTTACCAGCAGGAAAGAATGCAAGCCACAATTTTAGTCTGATATATTTTTTCTATGCTATAGAAATTATTTTTACCAAGATAGCATTAAAAAATGTCTCATTCACAGAGCTATGAGGGCTAGAAAGGTGTAAGAATGCAACTAGGAGCGGTTTCACTAATGGATCAGCACTGGGGTTACACTGATAATTCTTAACTGTTCAAGAACCATTTTCACAGTGTTTCTGCAGCCTTAAACCTCATCTAAAGAGAAAGCTGAATGTATCTGAAAGATACAAAATCAAGGAAAGTTTATGGCATTTGCATTGAACCTCAAAATGCTGGAGCATCAGAGAGAAATGAAGTAGCAGCAACTAACATGGAAAATTAAAGGGAAAGCAAACCCAAGCATTAAATAGTGCAGACAGTCGGAAATGAACAATAATTGAAATATCTATGACAGTTTCAACAAAATAGCTATTACCATCAGTGAGTTACAAAAAGAAAAAGGTTTATTTTCTCAAGACTCTGACAAGTAGGACACATCTCTAAAGGGGGTAGAAAAGTTCATGATATGAAAAAGAAAAATGAGAAATGTTATCCACTCTGAGAGAGGCTTTCCACTACAGAACACATTGACAACCGTCTCCTCTCCGGTACTTGTGTGTTAAAGAAGAGGCAGGTATCTGAACGCTTATCAGTGTCTAAGGCTCAAAAAAGTCACTTCTGACAGTTGCCCAGTAAGGAGAACTCGTGTTTTGAAGCATGTGACTAAAGCTCTTGTACTGGAGAACTTAGTGTGTTTAGTGAGCAAGTATAAAAGGTCATAAAAACAAACTGCCTCATTCAACGCAAACTTCTGAATTTTTAAAAGCTTTAAATTTGAGAAAACAGCATCTCTTGTTGTAAGATACAATCTCTATAATTTCCAATTATTCTCTGAAAGTTCATCCTTGCTTCTCTGTACGAACATCCAAGATTTTTTTCCTCCCCTTTTTTCATGTCTTTATTTAATAGCGAGGCTCAAAAACCCATGAGATTTGAAGTGTTTCCATCAGACCCTCTTTAATTATAGAAGTTGCACAGAAACATTACTTGCATCCTTGAAAAAATAACTAATGCGTTTCACACACCATCAAACTGAGATGACCTTTCCCCAGGCTATACATTCCTTCCCAATATGATTGCCCTATTAAAATTGCCATAAAAGAGGATAAATAAAAAATACATTATTATAGTAAAAAATCTATTATAGCAGCATGTAAATTGATAACACATCAAGGTCTCAGAGGCCCTGTAAGGATTAACTGATTAACTGAATATAGCAAGTAATAGGTAATCATAGTGGCTATTTTAAATCACCCACTAAAGTTAAAAAACATCACTATAGGTTACAAGTTTCAGATGAAGCCTCCTTCTCCTTTACAGACAAATAGCTTCAAAAATATTTAATTTTATGTACAAAAGCTCTCGAGAGTCTTTTCTTCGTCACAAGACATAACAAAAACTCTTTAGTCACTCAAATTTATTAAATAGAACAAGGAAGCAGAAAAGGCTTCCATAAGAGGCTTTTAGTTTGACATTTTGGACTCCCTGATGAGCCTAACTGGACATCTAAAGTTTTTGCTGTGTCTAGAAATGCATATGTTCTCTGTGTTCGTTTTCATACGCATAAAAACCTTCATGGAATACTTTCTGCTAAAGAACAAAACAAACCCCCACTCCTGTGATGCTGTAATTTTTCCCTTCTCCCGGAGGGTCTCTGTTAGGAAGATACCAGTGGCATGGATGAGTTCAGAGCCAGGGATCATGCTCCAACAGAGCTGGAGTAAAACAATGGAAGCAATTTCTAGAGTAACTTTAATCAAGACTTTCGTGACTTAGATGAATCCTCTCGTAACCAGAACACAGCAGTGGCAGTGTGTGCATCTGGGAAGGCTGAGTCTTGGCACAGCCACTGTCCCTTGGTCTGCCCTTCTGCTGAGGATGCTCCTCCCCAGCTCCCTCCTCATGGACACAGTAGAGAACTCTACACTTAAGGCTTCCAACTCAGAAATATACTAATTGAAGAGGCTTGTTTTCCTTGTTAATAAGCATGAGAGGTTCTTTGGGCTTTATTTAAACAACAATTTGGAAGTAGCAGCAATTAGCCTAAAACTTTTCACTCCAAAAGGACAAGCTCTGTGCAAGATCAAAGAAAACAAGGGAAGACTAATAAGTACTTCTGAACACTCGGGGATGTTAAAACAGGTTTGAACACACTTGTATCAGGCTTGCCATTACTTCCATCCTGCATCAGGGGTGAGCCTCCCTTTTCAGAGTAGAAAAACGAGATAAAACATTACACAGTAAGCCATGACCAGATTAATAATATTTCAGCACATTAAAAACCCTCACTATGCCTCATTTGGTTTTCAGGTTAGAAGCAGTACCCCAATGTGGTCAAATCACAGACACAGAATACGTACAGCAAAACATGCCAACAGGTTGTCAGGATGTCTTTCTTCTAAATTTCACTAACTCAAATATTTCCCAAACCAGTTTTATGGGCCTGATTTTTTTAAACAAATTATACCATTTGTGTATCATTATGGATGCAAAAAACCTGCAAGACTTTAATTCATTTTAATACCATTTTTATTGCTACCTAGAACCACAGGATTTCTTCATTTCTCTTTAGAGTCCTACAGCTAATACCAAGCTAGTAGGACACCAAACAGGATCAACAACTTCAACAAAGTAATTCTGTAAAAGAATATTCTTTAAAAGAAAATGGCAAAATGACAGACTTGCTTCAAAATAAATGCATTAATATTTTCTGAAATTTTTCATCTTACCACTGCAAAGTAACCAGCAAATGGTGTTCAACACAGAACATTAAAAAACCCAAAACCATCCATACACTTTAAAAATGTGCTATAGAAAGAGAAAAGCAAACTATTTCACAAACAGATAAGATGAAAACTTCTAAAGTGAAATCAGTGCTGTTCCTGCCTGTTCAGCTCAAATGACACATTCAGGTTGATGACAACCTCAAGGCTGCTGCTAATTATCACTGGAGACGGATCTGGCTTCTCTGTGCCTTTTACAATCGCATGCCCTGAGTGCCTCATTCCCGCTTCCAAGCAGGAAGAAAAAACATTTCTCAAGCTCTGCATCTTCTCTGTCTCCCATGAGAAGCAACTTTAAGCCAGACTCTTCTGTCTAAAGCAGCAAATAATGCTGCTCTGGACTCAGCAAGAGCTCTACTGCCTCGTCAGTGAGATATGCCCAGCGACAGGACACAGCCTATACAGAGCATTGGGCTGGGCTGGGGGTTAATAACGGTGCCCAAAAATACAGAAAGTAACAGGAAGTTCCTCTCCAGCAGTCAAGAACATTTGAACACTAACCACGGCTCTGAACGATGAATTAAACATGCACTTGACCAGATTTTTTTTTTTTCAACTCAACGGGGGATAAGCAAAATAATTAAATAGTGAAGAACTACAACAGAACAAAATTTCATGGTGCTCAATGCAGTCCCATGTTTGTTTTGCTACTCCCAACCACCCACCAACACACAGGAGGTTAAATTAATATTATTGACTACACAAAGGAAAGCAAAAGAACACGTGCAACATTATTGAATTTATTTGAGAGAAAAGTGAGAGATGAGATGTTGAACAACTGAACATATACAAATCCTCTTCAAATGATTAATGACTCTCTCAAGCAATATAGAAATTTGGTCAGCTAAGCCCACAGTTGAAATAACAAAACCATGATGATGAGTTAATTTAATAAAAGAAACACATGTCTCTGGAGTGAGGGGAAGCAAGAGGAAGGACAATGGCATCTATTTTATTCATAAAATAAATCTGAAGTGTTTAAAAACATCTCCTATGCATGCAAGTATCATTTCTCTGATTCTTCTTTACAATTTTGCTGTGCTGATTGTATGAAGTTTAAAAAAAGACACAAAATAAATACTTTTCATGTCACACACTAAGTCTTTTCTTGACTTCATTCAGCAAGCATGAGTCCTAGATACAGAACCTCAGAGTCCACATAAAGCAGCTGAGGCAGATTTGCATCAAATACCAGTTTGTATTTGCCCTGGGAGCAAGCTGGGGGGAAGGGGAGGGCAAGACAGGGGCAGGGTAAGAACTTGGATATTGCAAAATATCTACGTGGTTAAAATGAACACCTGCACACTGTTCCCATCCTGAACTTATGTGAATAAGTGAGTGGCAGAGTCCAAGAGTCAAGTTTATGAAATACGAAAGTGGTTTCTTTATGCTTTCAACTTTTAACCATTTTTCACATCAAGCAAGGACAGGCTAACACGGACAAATATAACAGCAGCAATAGAAGAACATATTATATGAGCTGAACTTGTCAGAGCAACATCATGAAACTATCTGGAGCCTGGACAATTATTTCTTCACTATATTAACATCTCACACTACAGAACAATTTCCTAGTACGCTCACTGAGCTGTACACTGTGTTGCTATTGTCCTCCTACACATCACTTCAGAGTTATGGTCAAACCAGAGCACAGTGTGAGGCTCTCTGAGTGCAGCTGAAGAAACACTCAACCGTTTCCATGTTCCAGCTCTACTTTGTGTGGCAGTTTTATCTATTCTAAATTAAAACAGATGAATACTTTAGGAAAGATTATCAGGTAAATCAAAGCAACCAAAGACATAAAATTCTAGTTTGAAACCCATCTAGGGGATGGGATAACTGGTAGTTTTGTGAATCATCTACCCAGAAGGCAGCTGCTTCTCTGTCTTGTTTACAAGCTTTAGAAGTTTATATTAAAGAAGTGGCAGAGATAATATCTCCAAAAGACTGAGGAATCCAAGAAACATTGCTTGGATGGGCCTTGCGTGAAGCATCTGGGGAGCTCTGAGGAAGTCCCCAGCGGACAGCGGCAGCCCCGGCTGGGGGCAGTCTCTGTGCTTTCCCCTCAGCTCAGCAGGAAAGATCACTCCCCAAGGGGCCTCTCAGCCATCTAAACAAATTAAAAAACATTTTGCAGCTCCCTTTAGTTACTCTCTCTAAACATCCTAATTTCCTAGTCCACTGTTCCCTTCCTGTCTCTGGTAAATAAATGGAAACTAACAAGAGAATGCAGTATCATCCAGTCACAAATGAGTCTGAAATGCTCATCTAGTAATAAATATGAAGAACCCTTCATTCCTCACAGATGTTTATCTAAGATCCTGCATCGTTTGTTACCAGATCATCTGAAGAAGGACATTTTTAAGGATACTCACACATAGCATTTTTTTCTTTAACTTCTTCTTAATGGAAAGCATAATATACAGGTATATAAATTCTCCTGCATGTGTCTACGTTGAAGGAGAAAGTTGAATGTAAAAAGATTATATAAATTGTTAATTTTGGTTGGCAGGAAAATACTACATTGCCTTTAGACATTCATTGTAGAAATAAAGATTAGTGCAAATATAATATACTCCCTTATAGAAAAGATTAAGCAGTTTGGAATATGTTGGCTCCAAGCTTATTGCCAGAGCTAAAACAATATTCATAAAAAGATAATCATATTTACTGTTTTAATTGTTATTTTCATAGATAATTACTCTATTTAATGTCTCTTCCATGCTTCCTTCACTTTAAGTCTGTGACAAAAATTACCTGTAATGTCAATAGCCCTTCCTGAAAATACAGGTCATAAGCCACGTAACCACTGCAATTCAGTGTTGTCTTGAACAAAAGGCTTAACCAGCAGGAAAAGGTACTTGAAACAATGAAAATTCTGTGAGGCTGACTCAGAGGTTATTAATTCAGGTTTCCTGGACATAAGTTTACTACACAAATGACTTACTATACGTAGATTCCAAGGGGGAAATTACACCAGATATTGTTACACTAGCCTTAACTGCCGGAAAAAGATCCTCCCTCCTAAATAAGGTGCCACGAAATCACTTCATTAAGCAACAAGCTTGTCATTAGCTACTTTCTTGAAATAATATATGGCCTGACTAGACCACACAGGGACCTGAACAACAATAAATACAATATATCATGAAGAAATGTAATGTAATGCACATCTCAGCCATTTACTGATCTGCAGTTTAAACAAACACAGAGACCTAAAACAGACTTATAAACTTTACTGACGAAAACATTTTCAAAGACAGCAGGGCTTATGCTAATGGACACCATTCAAAATGCCCAATGTAACACACATCATCCTAAAGCACAAGTGTGGCATGGATAACTCCTCAGCAAACATCCAGGTGCTCGGAGGACAAATACGAGCTTAGTTTTACCTGAGCTATATGCTGACACTGAAAATTTGCAGTTTGTTTATAGTAAAGCTGATTGGGAATAATGAAATGTCATCCCTGAAATACCTCTAATTTCCATTTGAAATATTACTGTATTTAGAAAGAATTTTACAACAGGAAGACTTATTATTAATATAAGATTATTTTCTCATCAGCAGAATGTCTCTACTTATATATATCCTGCACTTTAACTGCTTTAAAAATGACTTGCGTATTTGTCAGCATCTTGGGTTCAGTTAGACAGTGACAAGCCCTAAATACATCAAGGAAATGAGACATATTCATTTAAAAAAAGCTTCTCATCTCTGTTACAGCTCTGCAGAGACTTTGATGTGAATGGTGGGTGCTGCAGCTGACAACAATAGCTGTCCCTTTATCTTGGAACTTCTACATGACTAAGAAGTTAATCTGATACAATACCACTTTTATGTACAGAAGAATGAAAAGGGTTCAAACCACACATTTTAATACCCACTCCCCAATTTTTCTGTGTGACTGTACCTGAGAAGGGGAAATAATTCTGACTTTTAGTGCTCCTCTGCAGCAGCAGCTCTGGCAGCCCATGTACATCCCCTCACACTGCTGCCCATTGTTTCTGCACTGGGTGAAGAGCTTCACCCTTTGTTTCTTTCATATTCTATTCATTCTTTGTTTCTTTCTACTCTTCCTAAATCTAGTTTATACGAAATACAGATGAAACTGAAGCAGTGAATGTATCTGTCAACTAGGCTGCTAGAAATAAAAAATTCAGCAAATAAGACAACATGAGAAACTTCTTACTTTGCACTGGCATCTTACTAATTGAAGCTCTGCTATTAATTGCAAATTAGTAAGTTAATGAAGTTGGGAAATTTTAATGTTGTTGCTGAAACTCAAAATTTTTCATCCCACTTCAAGACAGCAAATCAGACAACTCAAGCATATATACTTATTTCCACAACAGAATCTTACTGACACTTACTCAATTTTTAATAATACTGTTCTTTAACGACTTTGTCAAAAATGCAGGAAAAAAAAACCCAAAACAACAAAATCAACATTTTGGTTATCTCAGGGGAGAGATCAGGCTTGACTTTCAGGCTCTAAAATGGGAATTATCATATTTGTAACATTTGCAGGACTCAAAGTGCCTGCTGAAAAATACCCCCCAGCATTACCAGCCCCTCAAAGCATCCCTGGTACTTCTGTACCCACAGATGCTCTATGTAATAAACCACCAGAACAATCCCGAGCAGCACTGCAGGGTCCCTGGCTGAGCTCCTAACTGGCCATACTGAACCATCCTGCTCCAACTTCCATTGCTGAATGCAGCACCTGCACCTCATGATCACACCAATTCAGCTCCCTCACAGGTTCCCTCCGGGTGGAATCTTCACACAGGAGCTTGCATAACACTGTCTAATTCCAGGCAAGAGTAGCTACACAAAGAAGTTAACTCCTTCTCAGATTCACCTCCTGTAACAATTCCACCACTGCAGACAGGCCATGCTTCTGTTTCTAGAAGCAACTAAATAACAACCTGCCTGTATCTCAAAGTCTTGAGGAAACTCATTTGACCCAGGGAGTACAGGCAAGGTAAACAGGGTACCATTAATTCAGAATGATAACTAATAATACAATTGCCTAATACGTTGCTAGTATGTATGAATCTGCCCCATTTGTGTGGATGGAGACCAGACAACATCTTGGAACAGCTATAAAAAACCACCTTACGTTTTACATTTTCTGTCAAGCCAATAGCTGAAGCATCACCATGAGTCACAGAGGTTGAGTAGCTGGTGACAATCATGTGTTGAAATTACACACGTCAAAAGGCTGTGATTCACTGAAATCAAGCGCCTGTGTTCAATTTATTTATATTAGGCCTCCACATTTCTGAGACATGGTTTCACCCAACTGCTTCCCTCAGAGTGTAAATCACCATCAAAGTCCAGAAGGGTAAATGTGCAGAACATAGCTGGCTTTGAATATGACGCACAGCAAGCAATTGCAAAAGCACCCAGACGGACTCATTGTTAGAGCTGCTCCAGTCTTGGAAACATCTTCACATTTTTCCACAGTTTATGCAGGAATTCAGAACGTTGCAAGTATATAATTAGTATTAGATGTGATTAATTCATACTGTGGGAAAATACAGAAAGAACTGAAATAGAGCTCTGTGAATCTCTTTTCTCTCCACCCAAACTGCAATCAAGCATATGCCTATTTGACTCTCTGAACGTACTGCCAGAACTCAATTTTGGGAAGCTGGCTTTTTTCTCCTCTGGCTGTAATATTGAATGTTTCATTTTTCAATGTCACACTATTTACCATGCACATATTTTAGTCATATCATTTCACAGTATGGTTCTGGGGGTGGTTGGCTCACAGTTTCTTTGTACCTATTTTCCTTCTTTCTCTTTCTCGTTTCTTTCTCACAAGGCTGTTTGGCAACTCTTATTTGCCTATATTTGTAAAATAAGAACGAATTAGTATCAGTCCTTTGAAAGGCACATAATTCAGAGTGCTAAAAAAACAAAACTGCAGGTTTCAGCTGCATGGTTTGAGAAGAATCAGTTTTGATTTCTCCTCTGGCTCACTCTGGATTTTGCGCTGAGCTATGCGTCAGGATCAGATCTTAAAACCTTCCAAGTTTACTTGTTGCAATGCTGAAAACATGAAAGCCAAACCACTTTAGAATTTGAGACAGAACAATAAATCAGTCCTCAGATTACCCAAAGGGGATCAAATCTGCTTGAAGAGTTCTGTGAACCTTAGGAAAAATCTCATGGAAATTTAACTTTTGATGATAACTGAGTGCATCAGTGCCTGGCACAGTTCCACAAGTTTTAACACTAGGTTGCAAAGCACTGGCAAGCACATGCCCCCACTGGTGTTTACTTACCTGCAATAAGCAAGAGTAATACATTCCTAATGTATAAGCAGTTGCTACATTTGGTGTGTATTTCACCATGCTAAAATTAAGTGAAAGCAAGATGACAGAGAAAAAACTATACAGGGAATAAGGCATGGGAAAAAATTATTACTTTGGTCATACTCTGCCCAAAAGTCCATGTATCTCCTGAAAAGATAAGTGAAACAGAAAAAAAAATGTCTGAGTGACTTAAATATTTATGTTTCATTTTCAAATCTTGTTTAATTTTGGCTTTAAATTTGGTGTGACTTCTGCTGTGATTAAGGATAACTATGCTGTACAGCACAGCCCAATGTAGAAATACTTCTAATTCGGAGACTGAAAAAGGTGAGCTGGAAGCTGTATTACCTTGCCCACACTGTACTGTGCCCCTGTTAATTAACATGATTAAGAGAAGAGCCTATGGGGTCAGAGGCAGCCTCATACTACACCGACCACCTGCTATCAAGAATAAAATGAATAAACATATTATAAATGGTATATAATAATGCTAAAATTTCTATTATACCACATTCCTAATTCTAATTGCAACTTCCTATTCCGATAATAACTGTGTTGATATTAATATAAATATTCTTAATCCTTTTCTATGTAGATTGTTGCTTGTGTCAGCTAAAAAACACAGAGATCACTGATTACATCCATAAGCTTATCAGTTATTATATTGTTGTCATTCTGTAGTAACTATTTTTAATGACGTTCAACATATGAAGGGATGTAAAATCTCTGAAAATAAAATCTGAGTCTTAACCATTCTTGTTTATGTTTTTAGTCCATGTTTATCTGACCCTTATTGGCCTCTGAGTTACATACCTGAACTAAAGGGGGAATAACCTCCTTATTTATCACAAAAACATTTGGTCATGTACTCTGCATTCTTCTCTTAAATTCACTGTGTTGTGCAATATTTAGCTTTATTTACAAAAGGTTATGCTTACTGCAAATTCTGTCTTGGAACTAACTTTATTAGATTAATGCTAATTTCCTTAAAAATGTCTGCCCTTCTACATCTGAGGAAAACATCCTGACTTAATATTTGAGGAGAGGGGAAAAAACCCAGTTAATTAGGGGGAAGACTGCACACAGCCCCCACTATGCCAACAGACACACTCTCATCCTTGTACGGCACAGCGTTCTCCCACCCTGGTGCTCTGCCCCAAGTTTCCCACAAGGAACAGCCCAGGGCTGGCCTGGCTCCTGCTGCAGGTTCAGCTGCAACACCACAGAGGAAACTGCACTGCAGGGAACTCACTGCTCCATCCTGCCTCAGACAGTGCTGGTCAAAGGGGTTGCATCCACTGAATTCTCCTGACAAAGAGAACCGCCAGCCATTGCCCCTTGGGGAAAAGCAAACTCGATGCTTCCTCTTATTGCCGTGAGCCAATAGAGCTTTCAAAGAGATTTTTATTCTCCAGGTACACCATGTGAAGACGTGCCTTGGAGATGCTGGTACACAGACTCTCTTTTCATCACCCCCACCATTTAGATATTCATAGAAAAGGGAAGTAACGAGGACCTTACTGGGAAGAGATTACAGAGGAAAGATCTGATAGTAGGGGAGAACGGAACTATGGAGTGACCTTTGGTCCCAAGTGAGTTAATAAAATTCCAGACTAATTGAACCACATCCCCTAAACTTGCCCTTCAACAATTGCATGGTCAAGACATTGTATACAAACAGAGAGGTCAGCCTTTGCTAATGACCACAGAAAGCTTCCTCGCTGCAGCAGCGCACACAGCCTGGAGTTACAGACTCAGGCACTGAGTCCCTGCATGTGTAAGGCATTAAGTGTTCATCACAGAAACTTAAATAAATTAAATCATTCCATTGCAAATGACAAAAAGGGAACTTTCAAGTTGCACAGTTCTTATTCAGAGATATGGAAGCAATAAAGTTAAGGCTCCACATGCATCCTCATCTCTGGTCTGCATGTAGTGTGGTTCTTAATTAGATAACCACTGATAGGTGGGGGTTTTATCACAAAAAGAACAGAATAATGCTTTATATTTGCATAAAGTCTAAAAACCCTTAAGAAATGCAGCACTACTTTATTTAAATAATTGACTCTCCTTTTTACTTGCATATTTTTATGCACTAAGATCTTTCTTCCTGTACTTTCCCATTTTGACATTCCAATCACAATTCTCTCCATGGAGCCCCACCAACATCCTCACCTCTAAGAATCTAACCTGAGCACAAAGGGCTTTCTCAGTGAATGTATCCCTCTGCATTTTTCATCAATTCACAGCCTTCCCCACGTGCCAGAGAATACTCAGATAAATCTAACTTAATTAAATGTGCAGGAAGCCTTTATATGCCTATAATATTTCGTCGTTACTCAGTCATGTTATTAACAAGCTGTTGCAGGTTACTTACAAAATATATACTGTCTATTTCTCATGCAAGTGGCTTCCATTGACTCTGGCTGCCATACAAGTAGTTTACAGTCCATAAAAGCTACTTCACATATACATTTAAGGCTGAAAAAAGTCATATTTGTTGCTGTATGGAAAACAGTGTTAAATCACATAAAGCCTATATCAAAGTCACAAACAAAAGAGAACAGATTCAGCATTACCAACAAAAGAGGATGTATTTCTCTCTACATGTGATATTTTCAGCATCTGAGGGACAATTTCTACATTGTTACTGACATCATAACAAATTTGTTTTGGTTTTCCTTCTCTTCTGAGACAGACAAGTTTGTGAGGCATTTTCTTACTGAACTTCGGTGATAGTTTTAAAAGAAATCCTGGAATATGGAAACATTTCTCTGGAAACAAGTGACTACTATATTCCACATAATTTGCAAGATGCAGAAAGGAGGGATTCTTATACAAGTATTCAGAACTTCACTGTATTTTCTTTTGAAGATGTAGTTGAATTTGGGGGAAAAGCATAGTATGTTAACTGTGTATCCATTTGGGCTGCAACACTTCCTTTCATGAGATAAAACAGAGAAATTGTAATGTACTGTATTGAGGCTCCGGTCTGTATTATGCCTTGTGCAGTTGGAACATTACAACATTGTAATGTCAAAGGTTGTAGGGATTACTTTTTTCTTTTTTCAACTTTTCCTGCACTGTTTCAAATAACCTGAACATTTTCACTCTTACTTTTCATCAACTACACGGCTAAGAATATCCTGAGAGATGTAAAAAAGAGGCGACTCACATGGAAATGTCATGACAAATATAGCAGATAGGTCATCAATGGCAAAATCTGAATAGACAAGAATTTCAAGAGATTTCTGCTCTTTCTGAAATAGTAAAAAATGCAAAGGTGAAGTTCTTTGTAGAAGTAGGAAAAAAAAAATTGTATTTGGAGCTTCTTGCCCAGATGTGGCTGTGAATGGAATCAGAAATACAGATGAATACACACACCAGAAGTTTGTGAATTCCACCCAAAGTGAAAAAGGAGACATAGCACAACAAACCTGTGCAAGACGCCAGTGGCAAAAAAATTGTCTAGGGATAGTTTTTAAATATCTATAAATAAGTGCAACAGTGAAGGGAAGGAATACTATAAACAATAGGGCCATACTGTAACTTTAATTTAAAAAAAAAAAAAAAAGGCAAAATACCTGGAATACCAAAGAAACATTTTCTAAAGGGTCTTTGGGGCTGGGAGGACACAGTTGGATTTTTTTAACAATCATAAATACTCTCAGTCTTGTAGTGGGACGAGACAAGAGTGGCATCTAGTGGCTCCCAGAGTTACGGTCGTTGTTCCCACTGAACAGCTGGGATATGGCCCATGTGGTCCAGACCTGCTTTCCCACAGCGTTCACTGCAATTGCTGGGCTGGCATTGAGTGTCTGGGCAGTCCCTGAGAGCAGAATGGGCGAGCAGGGTGTGAGGAGGTTAACATTAAAGGAATAAAGCAGAGAGATAATATTCCCTGTTTATCCCTACTTTCTTGCTGACTTAGCTTAGAGGCAAGTAGAGAGGATTTTTTTTTCATCTGCAAGAATGGACTGTACACTTTTATAGAAAATAATTAGTAAAGCTATAGGATTAATAATGGCCTGTTCTTCATGTGTGAATGTTGGTTACCACTGCCTTCCAACTATAAAGCATAGTAACAGAGCACTTTCGTACATCAGATACAGGTTTGGTGACATTTTCCAAAATTTACTGAATACTCTCATGAGTTGCATACTTTTAACGTGAAATTATTGAAAAGAAGTTCCCCAACTGCAAATTTGGAAAATGCCTTATGAGAGGAGACAGTGTATTTGCAGGAACAGATTTCTTGAGAGTCATCCAGATCCCCTGGGGGAGGATCCCTTGCCTAGGAAAAGGGTAGAGTATTATGGTATTAGGGAGACTTGATGAGTTCTTGATCCAGGTTCCATTTTAATTACTTATTATTAATCATTTTGCAGTTGGAAAAATCTACCATTGTCTATGTGTAACTTATTAGGAACTCATGTTTTTTAAATTAAAGAAATATGTTGAGGTTTCTATTGCAATGTGGGGTTGAGCTGAGAATACATAGAACTAGAGCATAATTTTTACTTCACAGTCCAAAAATTGTTCCCCTAGAACACAAATATACAGGAAATTAAACTGTGCATTATATTCCAAAATTGCTGCAAGATACTACAAACATTCAAATGTCATCACTGAAAAGACCATTTAAGTAACCTAATCTGCTTTGCATTTGCAGTTCTTATCTCTTTGAAACTGCTCTCTGATAATAAAAATAACTTCTCTATTACTCCCTGCACGCAGTAACCACAGAAGCGTAAGTATATATTAATTGATATTACTGTTTGTGACTAGGATGGCAATGACAGTGAATGGCACAAATGCTCTTATTGCTATCAGCAGTTCAGAACAGCACGGAAGAGGATTTGAATTGTAATCAGTGTCAGACACAAAGCCATTGAACTAATACTTAGCCTGTATTTAACAGAATTCAAGTGTTGAATGTTAACAAAAATTACATCATTGTATATCTCTATTAACAAAATTATGTTAAATGGAATAAAATAGAAAATATGTGTGCGGTGGCAAGTCATTGTGTTCTGGTTCATCTTACCAAAGTGTCCATTTACTCATTTACTTCAGAAGTGACTTTTCTTTTTAGTTTTCAGCATTGCAACTGAAATTTAATGCTAACATTTCACTTTTGAAACTGAAATACAAAATTATTGCAGATTTTTAGAAAGTAATTTGATTCTACCAAATGTTTGCATTCATCAAGTCAAAACAGCAGGGGTTTGGCTATTTTTATTCCTAAAATTTGGGTTAAGAAAGGTTATACTGGCTTATTATGGTGAATGCTATGTGGAAGTTGAAATCTAAATTCCTGGAAAATACAGGATTTTGATACTATAGCTGCTGACTTACAATACCACAAATGAAATTTGTTGCCAGAGCTTGCCAGAGTTGTTAAGTACCATCTTATGCTCAGTAAAGAAAGTCTAAAATTAAGGTAAACACAAAGCCTCAGTCAGTGAATATTGTCTGATTGCACTGTGAGCTCTTAGCCAGTATTTTGAACATGTCACCCATTTTACACCATTATGCTGTTCCACCTATTATGTTTCCTGTACCTGTTCTGTGATTATTGAGAGGACAACAGCCTTATGGCTTTTTGAAACACCTGCAAAAGGCAAAATTTAAATGAGCTTTTCAAACTTTGCTTTTCCCACACAGGCCAGCTCCACATGGTGGGGCACTCAGCAGGCCTTCCCTGCAAGCCTGGGTCAGGACAGGCTGTGTGTCCAACACTTACAGTGTATCTAAGTGGCAAGGGAATTGCAAGATTCATTTGTGGGAGTAAAGAGCACACAGGAGGGAGAGTCACGGACCAGGGCTGGGATGTGCTGACTGCTACCACATGCATGCGTGCAAAGTAATCCCTGCTCCAGAGTTTTCCACCTAAACACAAGGAAAGAGATTTATACAGATAGGCAGGGGACATCCGGAAATAATTAGGTAATACTGATCATGGAGATAAGTGACACTTCCAGATCATCGCCACCTTATTTGCCATCAAGGATTTGCAGGAGGGAGAAGCAAAGGATCACTTGTTGAAAAAGGACAATCAAGAACCAAAAACGTAATTAGTGCAATACTGGAAATGTAAGAACAGCCAACTCTCATCTGTAATCACCCCTGGAACCCAGAGAAGTGATTGCAGCACTCCCCAGCAGTGCTGCCCTTTGCCAGCCCAGCACTGCAGGAACGTGTCCCATCCCTGCCCTGGAGGTGCGAAAGGCCACTTTTGTTGAAGAAGGGGAGACCTGGCTTTAGTTAATGCAAGATAGTTCGACTGGTAAAATGTTACTAAATCGACTGTATATCAATATACATTCTGGTATCACAGCAGTTACAGTTCAGCATGTAGTGTAACAATAATGGGAAACAGAACTTGCCATTATGTATCATTAAAGTATAATCAATTACAGGGATCTGTTAGTGCTTTCCTTCAGAGACTCAATCACAAGGAAACACAATCTACTCAAACGTGCAGATAACAAACGGAAATTATTTTTAAAACAAGGTGACTGGTTTGAAAACATTTCTAAAGATAAACTTTAACAGATTTCCTGACCTCATTTTATTAATGCAAAAGTCAAAATAGACAAAAATGCTGGCTTTATATTTCAAGAATGGAATATGAAAGTTCCTATTAAATCTGGGCCTGGAGCATGTATTTTCCAGCCAACTTGCAAGATTGCTTTTGCTCTATTCATCATTATTTATTTGTGTGCATATACAATGATGTCACTGTTTATGGCACTATAAAGTCCTATTCAAAAAACGCAGTCCTTACACTGTCCTTCTGGAGTTCACTCAGGCACAGGCTGAGACAAGGCTCACCAAATCCACCAGACAACGGCAGGGCTTAAGTGGGGCCAAGAGCAGAGAGGAGCCTGCACGCAGGGCTGAGCACACTCTGCTCTCGGGGAGCCAGGCAAGCATGGCAAGGCTAACGAAACCATCAGGCACAGCCTCGGACGTGCAGCACAGGATCTGTCACTGCAGAAATGCCTTGTCACTCAAAATAAAGCTCAGCTGCAGTCTGAAGAACGAGGCCAAGACAGCAAATGAGACAGCTCTGTAACTCCTTGTGCCTCCCCCCAGATTTACCCTGGCACAGCAGGAGCACTGCTGGTTTACACAAGTATCACAGGTGAGTCACCTGTCCAAGACAAAGCCGGATCAGCTCAAATGCTTTGAACTTGCCAAACAATCCCACCTCCCAGTTTTGTCTTCTCACACACAGAGGGAAAACAGGAAGATGAGGTGAAAAACTATGTTGGGATAAGATGAATGGAAGGAACAACACTTGAAATACTAAGGGTGGGAGGAAAGAAAGATCACCCAAGGATGGGAAAAAAGCTACCAAGGCTGCCTCCTCATCCTTCTGCTCCTGCTGCCATAGGGGCAGAATCTGAAGGAGGAGAGGGGGAAACCAAGTCAGGTACCCTGGTGAGAAGGGGAGTGTGACAGAAAGGAGAGAAGAACACGCAGAGCAGTTCAGAACTGTGCTAAGGCAGCAAGGCTGCCGGGCTGGACAGAAAGGCTTGAAAGGCTTTGGAGCTTCCAGCGCCTCCCACAGCTTTTCACCACCTCAGATGACCTCTGTCCAGGTCATTTTACCTCATCATGGTTCCATACACCCGTTCAAAAATTCCCCAACCCAGCAGAAGCTCCCGTAAGCCCTACAAATTCGAGCAGATTTCCTCACCTTGCTGCCAACCAGCTGGTCTTTGCCAGCCCAACATCCAAAACCTCCACGGTCCTTCCAACACAGCACATCCCCCCCGCCTCAGCTCGACTCTCCTTTGCTGCAAAATTCTGTTTTGCATGCGATGCTGAAAGCTCTTGAGCCGACTCTGTCAGCAGGATACAGGCCCAGAATACCCACTAAGCGCTTCACTAATGTCTCTGATAGGCACCTCCTGCACCCACAGCAATATTGCTCTAACACACGCTCCTCGTTTTGGAACGGTAACTGGATGCCAAATGAGATTGCAAAACCTCTTTTTTTTTTCTTTTCACATCTCAGTTGAATAGTCCAAAAGCTTTAGCTATATAGCTGATAGTTTAAATCTGCAGTATGAAACACATAAAAGGTAACATTAAATCAAATTATTGTTATTGTAACATTGGAGTTTTCCTCTTTTTTTAATGAGCCACAAACAGAACATTTATTTAAACTTGGCCTGTATGATTTTTGCAAGGAACATACCATTGCTTTTTTCCAAGATTTCCTGTAGGCAAGTACATCTTCTATTTTTAATTTTATCTGTTTATATACTGAACCGTTGTACTTTGTTGCAAAACCCCTGGCCTTATCTTAGACATGGCCTTTCACCAGGAGGGTTTTTTTTATTGTGGGATTTTTTGGAGTATGTTTTAAGCAGGACATCTCCCACAACATAACCAGTGATAAATATGTGCACATCAGGCAATATACGTAAGGTTGAAGTGCGGAACTGTGAACAAAATTCTTAGAGCATAAATACTAAACTACACATGCATTTAAATATGCATGATTATTTCATGGTCTAAAGTGTATGCAGAGTACAGCTCAGGAGACCAGGCTTCTAAGTCTGAAGGTTTTACACGTCATCATAGAATTCTCATAATTTGAAATTTTCAATGTTTATATTAAAAAGAGCTGAAAGTCATTAACTGTGGCCCTTGATATTGATCTATCTATTGTGTTTTGTGTTGTCACCTATTATTCATGGAAAACTAACTGCTTTTGTTTTTCCAAATAGTTTTTAAAAAATCTTAAATGTCACTAGTGACCATTTCACAAGCAGAAGCTTTCAGCTAACCATTAGACAAATGTGCAAGTGTATTTTATTATTTAGAAACCCCATAGCTCACTGAATTCAGACAAATCCCGTATATTATGAATCGACCAACCACGATTGATGAAATGATGCGTGAAAATAGAGACAGAGGCAAAATAACCTACTTGAACCCAGAAAATTTTCAGACAATAACCATTACCCGCTTTAATTAACTTTAACACAAAAGTGGGGGCTCCTTCTGTTTCAAGTTAATGAAGCTCAACACAGAGACACTACAATTAGAGACAAAAGCATAAGTCTAAAGCAAGTTATATCTTAGGATTGAAATAATGAGCTTGGCATTTTAATTTCGTAGTCAGCAATTATGTGAGATTCAGAAACAAAGAAACAATACGTGCAATAGAAACATTAAGGTACAAATGCAGCTGGGTTTCACTCAATATCTTTCTTAAAAGCCAAAGGCAAGAAAGTAATTTTTTTCTTACAATAAGCAGTATGTATAATACCCTGGAAATATTTCTACTATGATCATTTAAGATTTACTCACTTTCATACTACACAAGTCAGAAACGTGACCTCATCTAAAGCTATGAACTGCTTAGTGACTCCTATCTTGCCTTTCTCATATATATTCATTAAATTTTTATCTATAATACTGTTATTTCCATTTAAAATTATTGTTGTGTAGCAAAAAAGCTGCTCTCCCACAAAAATGAATAAACCTAGATCACTTCCACCCTTTTCAATAATTTGCCTATTCCTAAATACGAGGTTGGAAGACTAAATGACCCCTAAGTTAATCTCATCACCAAGCACCTCCAAAAAAAAAAATAAATAAAGGCACAAAAAGAGAAAAGATGGTCTGCCATTTATGTCTCCCATTTATAGTTTATTAAACCTAGAGATAATAGGAAAAAGGTGGAAAAAAGCGCAAAGAATGTCTGGGCTGTAGTATCAGATATCACTGCTTATTACTGGCTATCTGCCTAGTAATCATAAATCCATTGGGTAATATTCTCAAATCTTTTGCTTTTCAGGTAGGTGTGAGCCAAAAAGAAAAAAAGTTTAATTTTCTATGAAGAGCAGAAAACAGCAAGCACAGCACAACTGGGTACCAGGATGCATAAATATTCCTGATTACAAACCCTTGCACATAAAGCAAACAGGAAGAGTCTGAAGCTAACAGTGTGTACATCATGCAAAAGGTATCTCTGTCCCAAAAGATAGATATCATATAGACTATGAATGAACTGCTCCAATAAATTATATTATTCCTCAGAGGGGAGAGGAGAGCAATGTTATAAACAGTGACTTCACAAAAGTGAGAACAATAGGGCATTGAATTTTTTAAGAGTGAATTAAGAATCTTTTTTTCCTGGAGGAGAGCTCAGTATCACTGACCAATGAGCCTTATAAATACAAACATTAACTCCAGCACTGCCTGTTCCCCTAAGCACCTCAGCATCTTGCACTTTCAACAGATCAGAAACTAAACGTATGTACAAAACCAGTACAAATACATGCAGAATTAAATAGAGGTTTCAAATAGATTTTATTTTTTAAATATACTTTCTAGAGAGTTTAGAAAGCACGTGATCCTGGCAGAATGCACATCTCAGACACAGCTTTGATGATGGACTGGGTACACCTTTGGTGTAGAAGTCTTAACAAATCAGAAAACAACGAACCCTGTACATCACCTCCCTCCTTGTGCTGTCTGATAAGTAGGGAATATCCATGGATAAAGGAAAGCTACGCCAGAGGAGCACTTTTCAAAATGAATCTTGATAGGATCAGAATCCTCAGATCTGTCACTTGCCTTTGGCATCACTTAAAATCAAGGAGAGTAGTTTCGTTAAAACATTCACTGAGATCTTGACAGGACTAGGAACGTACAAGTAAATCTGACTTCCAGTGTGAACTTGCTCCGTACTGAGTGCAGGGAAAGACACAGGGCTCAGAGTTCTGCCCCCGAGCAGCTGACCTTGTCTGCAGCAGAAAGCTAAGAGCTAATTAGAAAGTGTTTTCAGAAGGTGACAAGTTCTCTATTTTCCCTTTTTTTCTCTGAAGAGGGATGACCACTAATTTCTAGGTCACAAGTCCGAACGAAAAAAGTCAAACAACTGCCTGCTATGAAGTGAATTTCAATGCCAAATTCCCGTTTGCTATCCCCAATATGCCAAACATTAAGCATTGGCAACTCTAACTTCATCTTGTATGGTCATTTCTCTGGCTCTTTAGCAGCTTTCTTGGTTAGTTGGAATTGGAAATTGATAGGCCCATAAACATCTACTAGGACACGTTATTAAACACATCATCTCTGCCTGCCCTGACAATGATACGTCAAATTTCTCTGAGGGTTACAGCAATCTCAAGGAGCATGTGTTTTTCAATAACACTGTGATCTTTTTCCTCATCTCCTGGGCAGCTTTCCTCCCTCGCTCCCTGTGCATACTTGTTTTGCCTGACTTTCCCCAAACCTTTTATTTAAAAGGTATCTGAATGTTACCTACTCTTACGCTCTCTGAAAGTTGGTTTGTTTTTTTTTTTAAGTAGCTGGAAAGGGTTTCTCCATTTTAGCCCAGCTGTAAGCAAAGGGAATGGCTTTAGAGAGACTTGCAAAGAGATTAGTCAGTACTCTCCAAACACTAAGATATTAACATTTAACACCTTTGCCCTTACATGTTATTTAGGTATTTCTCCTTCTCCAGTCTTCTTTCCTGCACTTTACAGCCTCTCTGACACCTAACCTTTTTCTGCACTTTCTTCTTTCTTCTGCATCCTCCACCTCCCTCCTTCACAAGTGGCAGTTTCCCCTTCAGTGTAACCTGTTCTGCCACTCGGCCATCCCTGCCCAGGGCAGGGGGAGCCCACCTTCCCAAACACCAGGCTGCTTCCAAAGGCAGCGAGAGCTGCCAACTGCTCGGTTATAAACTGTGGCGTGCATGGCTCATGTGCTCTTTCCACAGGAAGGAAAGGCAATCACATTGGCAGCAGCTGTTCTGGTTTGGGCATTCTTGGAAGGAAGGCTGGACATTTTGAAAGAGAAAATTGTTTTGGAGTCTCAGGTGTAGCTCTTGCAAGCTTACACTCGCTTCCAGCTTGACAGGGCAAATTTCAATCTAATTGTAAGGCTGCAGCTTTAGTACTGCTATTGATTTTCCGCTAGAAGTTCATTGCATATTGTCTATCCCTTCTTTCTTTTACCTGCTTGAAAGTGAACATATCTGTTTTCACGTGACTGGTTTCTTCTGGTACATTATTATCCTTTTATCTGAAAAATACTAGTTTATTCCTCTATCTGGTCTATCCGAATAAATTAAAGAATTGCCTTGCAAAAACAATATAAAAAAGAATTCTATATCCCAAACAGCCAATTGTTTTATTGCTATTCTAAATAGAACTTCTGTTTTACTTATAACCTTACCCCATGAATTTATGTGAATGTCCAAGAATCTCAACTTTCAGTTCTTTTAAACATGTCTCTAAGTCTTATAAGATGATTACAAAGAGCATAAAAAAGCAAACTGGAAATACTTACTTATACTTCACACAATACAAATAATTTAATATTCACTAGAGAAGGAACTTGAACAGGTTTCTCATATCCTGAGAGCCCCACCTATTTGATTATGAGTTGCTCCAAAGCAGAGGTTTCTCTTGCTCAGGAAAACCTACAGGGTACCTCAATGTTTAATCAGAGAACTTGGAAGTTTGAAAACACTCATGGGATGAGAAAGCTATTTCCTTCTCTTTTCTGGTAGCAAGCAAACACAATAAAGGGCCAAATAAAAATAAAAGCTAAAGTCTCAGGAAAACAACTTTATCAGCCCAGTCACACAGTTCTTTGACAATTCCAAGTTTCAGATTTCTGTAATTATTTACAGCAGGTACCACCAGGCATAAAGCACTGAGTCCGTATTTGATGGGTAGGACTAAATTTATAGTGTGTCCTTCAGCACACACCTCAGATAGCGATTGCTATTGCAAGAGAGGCTGGCAAGAATAAATCCAGAAATGTCTGGAAACCACTTTTGGCTTCAGGGTACCAAAAGGACGAGTCCTGTAACTGCAGCCAGAGGAACGAATCTCCCTAAATCGGTGCCAAACTCTCTCAGAAGCAGAGCACGTTATTTGCAGTAGCAAGTTCAGAGCAGAGCTGTTGGTTCCTCTGCTGTCAAGCCCCGTGTAGACAGGACAGCTATTGAACTAGGCTGGCAGAGAATTACTCTTCTTTTTCAGTGGCTCCCTTATAATGGGGCAGAAAGGCACCAAAATTGCTGAAAAATCATCTCCTGCATCTCTGCTTCTGAAAGAGCGAGTTAAACTCTGCCTTTCTGTGCTTGGCTATCAAACTCACTTCTGTTGACAGAAGTTATGAACACCTTAAAAGTAAAAATCACTCCAATTATTTATATTTGATTTGTTTGTAGTTAGAGAACTTAGTTCTTAGAAAGAGAAATGTTTGGAAGGGAGAGATGTAATGGAGATTACCCACTGATCATAGTTGTCTTGAAACATCGAAAGTTTTCCCTCAATACTCAAAAAAAACAACAAAACCATGACTACAGAACAACTACAGAACTGCAAAGTGCAATAAATAAGGAAGTCATTAATCATTAGAAGATCAAGTAAAATGTGGCTAGCCTGACTTCACAGAACCTAGTTTCCCTAGTTTCTGTTTGCTTGCCACCGCGGCAGAAAACATAAAAGCTTTGAAATTAAAATAGCCCAAAAGGCGCATGGCCCCTCTTTCTCTGCACTCCTTCTGATACTTAATCCCTGCCATGCGTGTGGATCAAGAGGGAAGTGAAAGCCTTCCTCTGAACGTTACCTTCCTTGTTCATGAGTTCTCCTGAATTTTTTAACCAGTCACCTCTGAGTCCACTGATGTCTCAATAGTTCCACAGTAATTTCAGTTTTCCTCTTGCCAACATCAACAAATAAATAGGAAAGAGTAGACAAGCTAAAGTGCTCGGCGAGAGGGTTAAAAATCTGAAAATCAATTTGTTGCAGTAGTAGAGCAGTTGAGAAGTCCTTAATTTGAGCTCACAGAAATCAATAAGAACAATACAAAACTAAGAACTGCAAAGGTGAACCTTTTTTCTCTTTCAGAAGAAAAAGTATTGAAGTACTTTGTGAAAGAAAAAAAAACAAATGAAAAACTAACACCAAATAAAAACTCTAACAGATGCTGTTATGATTTAAATGTGGCCTGCTGTGCCCTGTGGTTCATTGGCTCACCACACCCCCATGTTTCTATGCCCTTTTCCCGTCCTCTTAGTCCTCAAACTGCACTCTCACTCTCAAAGACTTTAGGGCTTTGGCTGCAGTTGAATTTTAATAATATCCTGAATTCTATGCCCACTGCCCATTCTATGCCCATTTCCTTGATCTCCCTTATCTTTTGACCAGTACTGAACACTTCAAGCTATTCAGAAAATCTGGTAAGAAAAAGACTTCTGCAGGTTCTGGCAGCATTTCTACCCCATAGATGTACCCAAGTCATAGCTTCAGTGGGATAAATACAACGACAGAGAAGAACCCTGTGCAGTACCACAGGCGTGAGTAAGATGAAGAACTCTCAGGAAAGAGCTCCAGAGGCACATTTTATAACTCAGTGCACTATAATATTTCCAGACTTTGCAGCTGCTTCTGCAGGAGTTTCACGGGGCCATGAGAAGTTAAAGGTTCAGATTGGTGCCAGCTAAGGATCTTTCCCTCCTGCCTTATTATACGCTACAGGTACCCCCTGTATGCCATCCAAATATAGCTGAGAGCACTCAGGTCTGCGAGTCAAAAAAAGAATTCAGGCTGTTTCCAGGCTTGGAGTGTAGAAGGCTTGATTTCTGATTTAGAAAATAAGCTGCTCAGATTAATACTCCATGAAGCACATCAAACTTCAGATGCTGCATTGCTATTTTAAATGCACTTCTAAAAAGCCATTTCAATCATTGGTTCCGAGTGCTTGAAGACCAACAGACTTCCCATCCCATTGTGTATGTTCAGGACCCTTAAAAAGCTGATTTCAGACTTGTGGACATTATTCTAACAGCCAGAAAAATATTAATAGACTGTAAATCTTGTTATCATGTGCCTCATGCAATATTAGTGAGATAAAAAATATGCAAACAGACTTTTCTAAAATATTAACATAAAAGTAATGGCTGTGTTATAATAGGAGTTTAATAAGATTATGGGGAATAGCTATTTCAAATTATCTTTTGTCCTTGTACCTTGTATTTTCTGGTACCTGATGTCAATGTAATTACCATCTATTTGTTTAAATTTTGATTAAATCCCTAAGCATTTAATAATCCATCATTATAAATTTTTGCCTGGTGTCATTATACTAAATAAACATTTAGGTCAGACTTTTTTTAAAGTAGTGGCAATTTAAGTTACGCTTTTATATCTTTATTTAAGCTCAGTTTCTAACAGCTGAATGTCAAAATTAGTAAAAGGCTCCTTTGGAAGGTTAACAATAAGTTCCTGAGCAATACTAACAGCTGGAGGGTTAGACCCCAAAGCTGTAAAGCACATAAACTGGACTAAAGCTGCTCCTCAGCTTTCTTTTGCTATTTGTGCTTTCTCCTAAACATTTGAAGTCTTACCTTTGGTAGATTTTCAAAAATCATTACATGCTGTTTTAAAAGTACATTGTTCACACGTGTAAACCACTGGAAACCCTTTAACTCTCCATCTGCTGATTTCACAGGGTTTTTTTATACAGCCAACATATACACTCTGAGAGCAAGGATGTGATTTCTCAAGGACACGAAACAATTTGGAGCTAACAGACAGCAAAATCTGGCAAACAGGTACCTCACTCTGGTACAGTTTTGCAAACCTTTTCCTTAAAGCTCAGCCATATGTTACAGATCTAAAGGAAATGAATAATGAAAAGCAGCCTTATACCATTATTTTTTTTTTTTTATCCCACTAAACTAACTTTAAGGGTATTCTTAAAAGAAAGCAATCTTTTCCTAAAAACTATTTTGTTAAGCCTTCTCTAGTCTTGGGAAATAAAACTGAAATAAGGTCAATCATCCTAAATCACTGCCATGTGAATCTCTCCTGTCTTATATAGAAAGTGAAACTAAAACAACCACAAAGAAAAAAAATCTAGTAATTCCGGTGCATGATCTAGGCACCAGCTTTGATTCTAGTAAAATAACCTTCTTTTCTATCATCACATCACACACATGCAGAGAAAGCTCAGCAGGAATGTAAGTCAAGGGAACAAATGAACTTAATTAACACAGAGAAAATAAAATAACTACCCTGCAGATGTGTACTTATAATGGAACGAGTCAGCAAATGAACAAGTAGTGATAACGAAATCTTGTATGACTTCCTTCTACCATTGGGGTCAGAAGTATGAAAACTGTGTAGGAACAAAATATTATAAATCTTTAGTCTAAAATTAGGGGTTTTTTTTAAGTTTGTAAGAAACAAAGCACAAGTTATTGTTACTGTTCCTTTGAGAACTCCAGTATTGGTTCCACTGCTGAGCATCCACATCCTGGATGATGGAAACCCAACGGTTAGAAGTCATTTGAAAATCCTTTTTAATAGGCAGTCTCCTAATGGTAGATATTACCCTCTTTATTACCTCTCTCCACAAATTTTTTCTCTGACAAACAATTAAGTCAAGAAAAGTAAATTATGGTTGTAGAATCACTTCAAAACCTGCAAAATCTGACCTTCTCGATGAGTGTGTGCTTGGAAGTTAATCTCTATACTGGGGGGGGGGGGGGTTTATTGTGTTAAAGCCACAAAATCAGAAGGAATTGCTTTGTTTTAAACAGAGGTGAGCACAGAGTCCCGTATAAAGACAGACCAACAATTCTTTATGACTGTGAATATACTGGGACAGGGAAACTAGCTGTAGCAATACAAATGGTAATTTATTTTACACTCCCAAGCACATTATTAAGCATAAGAAAGTAATTCCACTTATAAACTTGAAAATAGTATTTAGTAACGCAAAATAACTTGCAACCATACCCACCAGGTGAGAAAACCCTGGACTGGGTTAACATAAGTAACATTTAGAAGGTTATTTCCTCATAACTTGCTACAACTGCAGCTCTTTGTTCAGATCCTTAACAGAAAACCAAAGACTCTTCCAAAGCCCGAACAGTGTAGGGTAAATCCTTAAAAACTGCTCTCACTGAGTCGTAGTTGGGCCATTACTCAAACATGCAATATATAATGTTGATGAGGTAAACATCACATCACCCATTTTGATTGATTTCTCTCAATTGCCTGGGAATTTTATTTATGTTTATAACTACAAGATGTTTGTTGGTGATGCCAATGGATTCAGTCCAGGGATTGAGAGTTGAGTGCTTAGACCATTACACAGCATTTCAGTATATTGATTAGAATACCTATGGAATAACTAAGGACAAAACTAATAACGTTACTATGAAAAATGCCCAGAAGGGATCAAGTCTAGCCAGCCTAACCCAATGATATGGTTTCAGCACTGCTGAAGAGAATACCAGCAGTCTAAAAGGTGAACTCTTCCAGTTATTATTTTAAGTTGGTGCTTTTCTACAGTTAATAAAAATATTAATATAATTTTATTTCTCCTTATATCATTTTTATGTACTAACACAATATTATCTATACTGTCCTCAAGACATAGAAGGTGAAGTTGGACAAATAAAAAGCACAAAAGGACTTTTTTTATGTGCTTTCTGGATTTCCAGAATATCTGAGCACAGAGAGCTCAGGCTGGTGCTGTATCACATATCACTAATTCAAAGCACTTAATCCTGTCTTCCACACGTCGGCCAAAGCAATACAAACGCCAAAAAAGTCCTCTTTGAGAGCAGAATTGTATACACTGTAGATTACATAAGCCTTCTGTCCCCCTCCACTAGAATGTACACTATCAAATCTTCCTGGCCATTGCTTTATATTGAGCAGATGGTATTATGAGATTTTGATAAAGAACAACAATCACCCAGCGAGGGTTGCGAAGGGGTCGCTGAAACCAAGATTAACAATTGATTAGCTTTAATGGACCGTGACAGTAACAAACAGCAGAGCTCCACACAAAGCTTTGATTGTCCTGTTAATGCTGCTGACACAAACGGCTTTTAACTGCCTTCCTCAAAGTGTTAACGCCACCAGAGCCTCGGAAAGCAAGGACTTCGGCAAAGTGAGAACCGTCCTGCAGTGAAGAAGCACTTACTGTAGCCCTCTGAAAGATCTGGGAAGCGTGTTTCTGATTTATTCAGACAATAGCTCCTATTTTTCCAAGGCTTAAAGTTCAAAAAAATGAAATGCAGCGCAACTCTGCGAGGCTGGAACGTAACAGAACTCTAAAGCATTTGAATACAGAAGCTGACACTCATCAAATATACAACAATAATGCAAATTATCATTTTCAGTGTGCTCATTTCATCCCTGCTCCAACATGGGCTGGTAGACCTCAGTATCACAGCCCTCTAAACTCAATTTTTTTATCCTAGGCTATGATAAGTTCATTCTACTTTTTTTCCTTTCTGCACAGAAATCAGTAATTTGCATCATATTGGCATTAAAATAAAAGTATCTGTGATTACAGGAAGTAATCATGGTAAAATCTGAAAACAGAACCTACAGATTTGTTTATTTCTTAAATACATGTATAGGAAAAAGTCTACGGAAAATGTTTCTGTTTCCCTTAATGCTTAAGCCCAAAATTTAAATAGCCTTATGGCAAATTTTTATGGAAGATTTTAAAATTAAATCTAGGTAGAGACACTGTGAACAAAACTCCACCTAACATGGCATTCAAGAAACCAAGGATATAGGAATTCATTAAAGGTAAGGAGGTATTCTCCTTACTAATCATTGAGTAAGACTTTCTGTTAAACTTTTAACCTAAATTACTTGGGGTTTAATTTTTTTTTTTTAATTGTGTCTTATTTAATCCAGGGTTTTCCTTTTAAACAGCTCCTTTGAGCTGCCCCAGTGCTGCTCCCTCCGTGTTATTCCTAAAGGAACACACAAGAGTGGGGCGGCTCCACGGGCTTGGAGGGAAGAGAAGGAGCAGGTTCTGCTCTGGACTCGGCTCCAAACACGAACCATTTGCACAAATCAAGGCCCTGCTAATCCCCTCCCTATGGCTCCCACCCCATCTGCAAAAGCAACTCTCTCCAGAGCAATTCCTTGCCAATTCCCCGCAGTGACCAACACGCTGCTAATTACTGTGTTTAAAAGCCCTGACCTACACAGATATGCAAGGGAATTTAAATGAAATCTCTGAAAGAGTAAAATAAAATCCACCTGCTTGGTGTCCCAACACACAAATACGTAACCTGTCAAAATACCGAGCCAGCCTTCATTAATTCCATTTTTTGTAATCAGCATCCTTCTATTACTCACATGCTTGGCTTTCTACAGCAGCTCTTCAAGCAAGCTATTGTATAAATTCATATATTAGTGTCCTCTTATGATAAACATTCAGGAAGGAAATTATTAATTACCTGTAAGTCAGCATCAAATTCATGTTTCAGGTAAGCATCTTCTGCAGCTTCAACAAGACGCTGAAAAACACAGAAAAAAAAGGTGTATTTTTTAAATAATGGATAACATCTTTATAACCTAGTGCTCCTTTATAGAAACAGAAATTGTTTGAGTATTGTATAATTTACCTGCTATGATACTTCACTAAATAGAAATAAATGATCCACATTTAGGAAAAAGACGAAGACACCATGCTTTTCAAATCCTCAGTGCCCACTATTGGTACAAAACTCTCAAAACAGCTTGACTACTAATAAAGAAATAAAAAGGTAACTTTTCCAAGAGTACTTGGCATCCTGCAGCTTGTGCTCCCAAACTGATTTCTGAAAGAACACACAGTTGCTTTCACACTGGACCTTATTTGCAAAATGGGGCCCTTTTCAAATCTTACTTAACATTAAAATAGGAGGTATTTCCTAAAAATGCATTTGATTTCAAGAAACTGAAATAAAAGGGAATTTCTAAATTACAAATCAAATATAAGAGACCAGAAAAATAGACTAAGTTTGTTTACTAAACAGATTTGGAGTGCTTGTACATACTACCTTAACATGGTGCAAAGTCACAGGAAGACTTTTCTACAATTACAGAAATAATATTTACTGAATCACAGCAATTCAGGAGTATTTTTGTCCTCTTAATAATACCCAAAACTCTCCATAGTAGTTACTGTTCCTTAGCACCTTCATCTGATGGGAAAAAAACGATCGTACCAAAACACTGCTACCTGAAAGATTTCATTTATACAGGGGTTTGCTGCAGACATTCTCCTGTGAAATGACATTACAGCCCTCCTAAGGTTTTACTCGGAGTTCTTTAGAGTTCAGAGCATTTGAACATGGAAGTAACTCCTGCTAGTTTTTATTTAATCTACCTAAACATTCACATCCACCCACAAGCCAAAAATCAAACACAGAATGATTGTCACAAAATAGTCTGTATAATACTTTTCTTTCATCTCTAGGACACTGGTACATGTGTATATCTTCAAATACTTTCATCACTAGGCAAGTGAGGTCCAGACTCTCACTAATGACATGCAGAGTGGGCAGCCACGCACATGTTTTTTTCCCTTTTCAGAATGGTATTCACATTTATCAAGTCTTTGGATATAAATCAGAATTAAATCAGAGTTCATATTGATTGCTATGCAGCTTCAGCTATAATGGAACCTGAACCAAGAAAAATATTTCTGGTTGCCAATACAGAACAAATGGTTCAACACAAACGTGACCGGCGAAAGCAGAGCCACGGTGGCTGGAGGGGGAGTTTGTGCTCGCAGCTCTGCAGAGGAGCAGCGAGCCCAGCCTGTCCCTCCCCTGCTCTGGACCACATCCCACAGGAGAGCATGACCTTCAGGCTGGGTTTCTGCATCCTCCCAACACATCCCAGGAGGAAGGCTTTCCGTGCTTTTTCCTTTGGTGCAGAATCACAGACCTCAAACATAAGATTAAAAACCTGAAACACACCTGATAGCAAGGCTGACGTGGAAGGGCAAGAGAGAGCAGGTGAAGGCCATCCTCCCAGAGCCCTGTGCTGGCAGTGCATCCCTGACATTTGAGTGCTTCCACCTTTAAACACCTTGTTCCATGAAAATCCAGCTGGTCACGGCAAACCCTTTTGACCTAGACTGGAGCTGAACTGAAATGGTTCCAACACTGGGTAAAATCAAAGCCCAGCTGAACTGACACGGTGACCAGCTCACCTTCCCACCTAGAGGGGTAACAGAACCCACCAACAGAGCCACATCACAACAGGCTGCGGGAGCGAATCCAGGGAAAAACATTCCCAGTGAAACACTGAAGTTCTGTGGAATCCTTCCCACTACTCCTGTACCATTCTAATAGTGGTAAAAGCAGACCTTGCAATGTGAAAGGTTGACAAACATTCATTTGACCCACAAATGTTTGTATTTAGAAACTGAAAAGGGAAGTAACGCAAATTAACTATCCTGAGCCTTACAGCAACTGAAACAGATTCGTGCCCACTGGAATGCTCTTAGAAGACCATCTTTAGCACTCCAGTGACCCGCTGGAAGGGGTTTAGAAATCTAGCCCTCATTTTTCAAGCATGAAAAACCATTTAATGTAAAATAACTACCCTAATTTAATGCATTCCTGCAGGTGCATCCTCCTTTATATTAAAACCACAGTTGCATTACTACTTTGTGTTTATCTGATACAAAAGATCATGACTGATGAGTTTGAGAGGAAAAAAGTGAAAGAAGGATCAAGCAAATTCTTCACACAGAAAAGAATAAAGGAAAAGAGAAACATGTTTGTCTCTCTGTGCTGAAATATTTACTTACTCATCGGAAGAAAAATTATTACAGCATTTCATGAGATAGCAGTAATATCAGATATTAGTACCTAGCAGGCTAGAAAAATAATTCATGGCTTCTTATATAGTTTGTATTGATCCCAATGTGTTTCAATTACATTTTTGCCTCAGTGAAATAAATTTAAACTAAGATTTATTCCCACATGTAAGAAATAACGAGAGAAGCATAAGACGGGTAACAGTAGAAACATCTGGCAAGGAGGGCAGCTCAGAAATGAAAAGTGCTGATTGGTACTTTATTGATTTATTCACTAAGATTTCAGTTGTTACATTTATTGAAAAAAAAAAAGGTATATTTGAGCAACATTCTCTACAGGAAACTGAGGCAAAAAAAGTGAACTGTTTACTGAGTGACATTTTTCCTTGAAGAGGCAGAAGCCAATACATGTGGACACTAAATGCTTTGCCCTCACAAAACAAATAAGGGAATTAAAATTTTGGTAGCCCAAACGTAGACAAGACAAGCATATGCTGCATTTTCTGTGTATCAGTCCTTAACCACAGCTTGCTTTCAGTATCTCAACACCATTATGAAGGAAACCATGAGAAATCTGGGAAAACCACAGAAAAGGTAAGCCAGTCATAAGCCTAAATCCACAAAATGACATATCAGTGGATATACACCAATTACATCAGAATGAAGAAATTGAATACAAATGTTTCAGGTTTTTGGGGCTTTTGGTTGGACTTTTTTTCCTTTTGTCCCCAAAGGGATAAAGCATCATGGAAGAAATTCCTTAACACTCTGGAGGCAAAAATATAAAAACCACATGTAACACTGCAACATTTAACACTTTTATATGGAGGCAAAAAATCCCTTTTTAAATGTTTTTAATGACTGAGCAGTTATCTAGCAAGGATTCTCAACATTAGCATGATTAGTGATTTTAACTTAGTAGTTTATAACAACACTCTTAATACAAATGCCAATATATTTTCATTTGAGTAACCATACTCTAAAACCCTTGCAGCAGCAAGTGAGTGCTTCCCAAGCTGTGGCTGTCATGAAGGGAATTGTGAGTTATCTCCACACGTTTACACGGAACGAGTGATGGACCCAGAGAGAGCATTGTCAGAGTTACACCCCTCTATAGTGTTTTTAGAAGAATTTAGCCCTAGGTGTTTGTGTGCATGCACAGCCAAGTCAAGGGCAGCACATTTAGATAATGAAAAATTTACTTTAGATAATGAAAAAAATTAATGTTCTATGGAACAGCTCAGTTGAGGTTCCCCCAGTTAAGGAATTAATCCTTAAAACTTTCCTAATGCTTGTGAATATGAGAGAGATGAACTGACTTATCCAGCATATCACAGTGCAGCACGGGTGAAAACAGGAACCAGTTTACAAACAAGCACCACATCAAACCCCCCACCCAAAGTGGTCACCAAAACATACTGTCAGTGTTTGGTATTTTCAGTGGGACTGGTATCGCAAATAACAGAAAAAACCAAAATTTTGCTACCTCACAGTAATGCTTTTTTAAATAAATCACTGAGCTACCTCTCAACAGGGCGATTTTCTTGACAAACGATATTATAATTTCAGTGAACTGGTATTCCCAAATCAACTCTCTTTCAAGTTAGGTTGTTACAGAGATAGCAAAGGAAAAGTGAAAGTAAATGGATGAGGGGGAAAAAAAGAATCCAACAGAAAGTCAGGGGGAAAAGGAACAGGCATGGGCAGAAATGTGAAAATAAAAGACAAAATAACAATTTCAAGGAAAAACACCACACTAACATCCAGAGAACAAGGTACCCATTTTAGCTTCTGAGATATTTTCTCTTTTCACGTACTTTTTAAGGGTTTCAGACAACTTTTCAATGATTCCTCTACGCTAGAATCTCATTTTGAAGTTCAATTAAATAAATTCATAAGCATAACAAGGTTTGAAATGGTTTCGGAACTGCCCTGGGTTACTGACCTGTATCCATAAATGCTGACTGAAGTTATGTCCTTCTCAACTTTCAGAGACCAAATCATGAAGAACATTTGTATTTCATTGTTTCCTTTCTATTTTTCTAAGATAAACCAACTGCTACACATAAAAGCAGAAATGCTGCTAGAAATTGCTCTTTTCCAAACCAAACTGCAACAGATTTCCAAAAAGTATAAAAACACTGCTCTACCTTAATTATAACTAACATCAGCTAAGTACAGGTGTCATCTCAGTCCACAAATTGAATAGTTTATATTCCATGATATCAATGTGATTAAATTTCATCTCAAGATAGAAAAAATGCAAGGGGATATCACAGTCACTATGAAGAATTTAGATAAACCTGTAGGAGGCTCTTATGTTGTAGCATCAAATGAATTCAACAAACAGCAAAAAATAGCTCAGATCCCTAAAAAACTTTTATTTTCCCAGATTTTTTTGAGGTTCCTATAAAAATATCGTATACAACTTCGGGGTTGATTTGTGTTTTGGAAGCAAAAAATATTTAAAAGTCATGCTTATTAAAACCCAGAAAAAAGCCGAAACCCAAGGAAAACATAGGAATATACTGCACTGAAAAAAAAAAAACCCAACAAAACAGAACACAAAAATAAGTAGAAAAAAAATAATAATTTGTCTAACTTCAGAAAGCCAGTCTCCCAGACGCATATCTATGGAATTGTAACAGGATTTCCAGCTTAATCAAAAAGAATACACTTTGTTTAAAAAAAGCAGCAGATAACAAAAATACTCAAAAAAACCCTAAAAACAAACCAAAAACCAAACTGACAAAAAAACCAAACCCAAAAACCTTATCTCCGTTTTTAAAACCTTATTTCTTTCATATTTGGAAGCAAGATTTCTGGTACATTACCAAGCAAAAACCAGCAGCTTCCTGTATCCAGAAAATACAACGACCAATAGTCACCTTTCTCCAAATGAAATATTCAGTGCCATTTTAATAACCTTACTATTGATTTGAATATCTAATTTCCAATCAAAATTTATAGCAATTGAGCTGCAAATATGCCAAGAATATTTCCTAAACTGCAGCCAGATAACTGTTTAAACACAGTTCAGCAGTTGAGCGTATTCCCGGGAGAGATACAAGAACTTGTGTTTCAATCATCAGAGCAATTTGCTTCGCTGGCTCTCGGTGAGAAGCCCCCGCTGTGCCTGGGGGAACACTCAGCAACAGATTCCCCAGCTTGAAAAACATTACCCAGGTACCTTCCTGTGGCTTCCCCAGTTTGGGGTTCATTTCAGAAGTGACAAAGGGCTTTCCTTTCCAGGAAATCTGTAAGGCTGCAGGTGCTTTGAGAACTCAAATGCTGGGGCTGTTTTGGGAAAGAAGAAGATTTATTAGCATTAAGTGAGTTTAGGTAATATTCTGGCAGGGGTGCTAATTCTGCCGCAGGTCCTCCTTTGCTCCCATCCAGTGCCGGGCTTCGCTTCTTTCACAGCTCATTTAGTGGACAAGGGAAAAAGCCAAAGGGGAATACTTGATGCTGTTCATCAGTATCACTGTTATTTCCTCTGCTCAAAGACAGTATCATATAAGTTAGCAATGAATGCACCCATGTGAAAACAGGCCTCTCAATCTCAAATTTTATTGCAAATAGCTTTGCACAATTTTGCTAGAACCAATGGTAGGAGAGACTGATGCTGACCTTGGAGGAATATTTGCTCTTCTCAGAAACACCGGTGGTTTTAGACAGGGCAATGACAACAGACAGGCTGGTTTAATCCCTCAGGATGGTCACACACACACACAGTTCCTTCTCCTCAGAAAGCCCATCAGCATGTTCTATTCCCCACTTTGCTCTCCTCAGCTATGAGGTAATCTCTAGGAAATTTTAGCACTAAAATTGCTGTTGCTGTGACTAAGACACACTGAAAATTATTTAGTGCCTATTATCTTGATATTAGAGCTCCTAGTGCTTGTAGCTTAAGATTGATATCAATCTTGCAACTAATGCCATACAAAAATGACTGCTCTATGACTACTATCAAATTCCACTGCAACCCAACTAGACAATGCTCAGCCACAGTAAGTGCTACAAAGCACAACCAAAGCAGAAATTATAAATAAAGGATAAAAATAAATTAAAAGCTTAGCATATGCAATTATCGCAAATAACTTCAATTATCCACTTATATTCATTCAAAACTGGCAGATTTTCAGGTTGATTGTTGTTAGAGTGCTAGCTGGCTTTCTGAAGCAACATAAAGAGTTCAGCTTGGCAAAGCGCTGGACAAGCAGAAATGAAACTGTAAACGGATTAAAGTACATGAAACTCACAAGTTGCATAACACTGGCTAAGAAAAGCCTGGAGTAATTAGATGCCTTTTTGTGTTAACTGGGCCAACACTATATTTAATTATGGCTTCTGGAGATCGCCACGGCACGGAAGGAAAGCTCCAGATGAAGAAGGTAACACATTTTTGCCTTGTACCAAGTTCTTCAGTGCTCAAAAGGTTGCATGAAGCCAATACATCAGATACATAACATGCAGATTATCAAATCTGCTCCCACCACATTATTATGTCTAACACAGAGCAGAATAATGTGCTAAATAAGGTTTCATTCCATACTTTTAATTCCATATGTTTCAGACATCAAGGAATGAGTTCAGCCACAGACACAACTTAGAGCTGTTCCAGGGATATTTAAAATGTGATTTGCCTGGCTGGGGTACAGCAACAACCAGCTCCTTCAGCCACCTCTCCTACCTCGGGGCCAAGAGAAATGTTCTTCAGTATTTTGCACCAACCATGTATTCACCCAAGGTTGTGTAACTCTCTGGAAACATCTTTATGCAACCTGGGAACACACTCTTTAAAGTTTTGCTTTCCATGAATAATTCACAACTGGTACATTGTTCTCTTCCATATGAATTTAAAAATCTAATTCAAGTGTTCCTTTGTAAAAAGCCTTCCAAAATCAAGTGAAGCAGCCTTGTGCATGGATCTAAATATCCACCTGTGTACACAGACATTTAAATATATTTAGCCAACGCTAACATGTAAGTGTCATTATTATCCTTTTTCCTCTCTCCTTTACTGAAATTGGTAGATTTAATAATCTGATTTATTAATTTTTTTCACTCATTTAAGGTATCACAGGTCCTATTCTTTACCTGACTGTCACAATTGGCCTCATGTTCAGATAACGACAGACTGCCTTTTCTGCATTTGAGGACAGCGGGGTCTTACATGTCTGAGCAAAAATAGCTTTCCCTCAGCTCTGACAGCTCTCAACATCATTGCTGGATGCTTAGCAGATATTGTTTGAGAAAAATTTGGGGTAACTCTTTCATGCAAATTCATTTGAATTAAAATTCTCCATTAAGAGGGTTTATCTCACCTCTTCGCTGAAGTCGCCTAAACATTCTTCATATGTAAAGACAGAAAACTCCAAAGGTGCTGTACATCCCATTCTAAAACAGGTCATAAGGATACAAGAAGATCTTTGGAGCTTTTCCTCACTAGATATTGAACTTTATATGAATGAAGTTAAGGGAGATGAATCCCACACCATATGTGCAACATAAATGAGCTAAGGAGAAATGGAAATATTCCCATGCTCGCTCAGTAGGGGAAAGGAAACTTGAGGCAACACTTTGTCCTGACAGCAGTCCCAGAAGCAGTTGAGGTGTTTCTCTTCTGTTTACATTCAGAAGCACCAAGTGAAACCAATTGTCTTTACTTTGTTCCCTCGCTCAGCTCCTGTGCACTAAGACTCATTCCCCGCAGTTAATTCAAATGCAGCTTGAAATTTGCAGTCTAGTTCAACCAAACTGGTTATGATATAATGTCCTCCTTCCAGTTTCCAACCAGATTACTGTCACACAACAGCAGCAAAAACCCCCTCAAGATTTATTACTCAAAGCAAAGGTCAGTTCCAGAGTGTGCAGGGACTGACTTCCATTGCTTAGCCCAGCACTCAATCACAGGACACTGAGCCTTGTTCTTCGCTTTCTAACAGAGACACGTCCCTCTCATGTGAAGTCAATTGGACCACTGCTTATTACTTCCCACAGGATCAGGATTTCAGTTGTCAGAAGATTAACTGAAGGGGAAAATTTTAAAAAAATGAAAGGAAAACAAAACTCTGAGGTTTCTACTAAAACCTTTCCAACTCACTATTGCAGGTAGAATTTTCTACACTAGATACTGAGAGGGAGTATTATTGTGAAGATGTGAAGAAAGCACTTGGTATCCATCTCTATATGCACCAGGAGTGGATTTTGCAAGCATTTATCCGAGACTAAGAAATGCAGTTACATCACAGGTTATTACAGGAATGGATTCTTTGGGCCAATTCAGTGCTGCAAGGTACCAAATTCTGCCTTCAAACATAACCACGGGTTATTCCTGTTCCTGCCCTAACTGACCACAGGCACACTCAGGTCACACGACATGTCCCAAGCTCTAATGTTAAGGTATTTCATACTACTCTCCACTGCTCCTCTAGCACCTACCAATTATTCTTTCATATTCATGACCAGACTTTTTCAGGTCCCTGCCAGTATCTCTTCACTCTTCATTCTGCCAACTTTTAGTTCCCATTTTCCCTACTCCTTTTACAATCCCATTGAGCCCACCTTGAATATCTTGCACAACTTACATTTCTAAATCCCAGCACAGTTTAATTCTCTTCCCTTTGTCTCTTTAAACCATCTCATTATTTTCCAGTACTGCTCTCCTTGTGGCAGTGCCTTCCTCAGCCTCTCCTAAACCCATCAACAGACTCCCTTGGCTGCTGACCCTTCCATTTGCCAGTGCCCTAACACGAACACAGGGAGATGAGACAAGAAGACTCTCTCCTGGGTGCTGAAGGCACATGGATGCGCTGACAGTGCCTCTGGAGAGAGAAAGACACTATTTCCCTGCTTGCTGCTGGCTCAAGCAAGGAGAAAGTGATGGTGCAGTTGCAGAAAAGTCTTGTTCAACTCTGTACTGAAAAATCACAGTGAACAGAATTGTCAAAGATTTCACTTGCAGACAGCTTTGCTCTGATACGTTTCTAATGGCCATATGCCTCTGTGCAGAGTTTCCAAACGCTAACAACTTGATCCAGCTGGAAAAGAATTTCAAAGCAAACCTTGTGTCAAGGCCCCAGCCCTGCCAACTGCAAGAGCTCGTTCCCAAGCACAGGAGTGCTATAGAGTCTTAATGAAAAGAACATCAGTATTATGTTTAAAAGCGTAAACTAATGCATTTCCCTTAGTTTCTTTCTTGGAAACAGCTGAAGTTCAAAGACGAAATGCCAAGCTTCTTTGGTCTCCTGGACCAGACTTTACAGTTCTGAAGACTTGATTGCTGAAGATGCTGGAATTAATTACAAAAGCAATTTGCAGAGTAAGTGAGAATTTAGTGTTTTTATGATTTTGTATATTCTGGTAGGTCTGGTACAAAAAAAAGAAAAAAAAAAAGGCTACATTGAAACTCTGTGGTGACACATTTGTCCACACTTAGTAACTAGACATCTGTTCCATGTACCTGGAAGGTTTTTCTGGCACCCTACGAATTAATGCTGAAGTCACAGATAGTATAGGAGCATCACTTTGCCAAAGCCATGCTTATATACAGATTTAGAAGTCTATGCACAGGTACAGACTCCATCCCATCTATTCATTCAATGTCGTTTTTTAATCAATATTTTTTCAATAATAGTATTTTTCACTCTCTTAAGAACAGTATTAAACTGTCCTTGTAATTAAAGGAAAACTGTGAATTTCCAAACCCAAATGAAAGGCTGCATTGCATAGTCAAAACCTTATCTGCTTTACTTTGTAAAAGTAATGAATTCAAATCCAGTGGGTGTTTTGTTCCTTATTAAGAGAAGCCTTGTAACTTGTATTCTCCTAGCAACTAGAAGATTGCTATACTTTCACCTCTTAATTAGTTTTTATCAACTGGAACATTCAGCATTTAATTATCATATGTAGATTTATTTGGAATACTAAGTAAAATATGCAACACAGCACATCATTTCCATTAAGTTTGACACACCTCTAGATTTTGGTATGACCTAGGGAACTAATTTCATACAATACTCCCATTTTTCTTATTATTTTTTTCTCTTGCCTCTCAAAGTACTTCTAAAATGCACCTGGGGAGCAATATGAGTCTTCACAGAGCTAAACAACACCTGCAGGTTCAAAAAGTGACAACCAATGACTGTAACCAAGCCAACAACAACTAGTACCTTATGTTTGCAGGGGCAAGGAAATTATAACAATAGTTTTCCATTTATTTTTGATTACAGGAGAGATGTCAACCACCTCACACTTCTGGCAAGGCTTTCTCCATTGGCTGAACAACTTCCCCAGCCACCACCACAGGTCCTCCAATGATCCAATTATCTACAATCAGCAAGTGTGCTTCAACCTTCAAAGCCCTAACACAGAAAAAAAACACCAAGGTCCTTACTGTTGCTACAAGCAGTTTTAACTCTTGGTCAACTCTGACCCCGAGAAACATAGGCAAAACTCTTCCCTGAACAAAACATGAAGCCCTAAAGACGTGGAGCTGCTGATGCTCCTTACCATCTCTATTTGTCCAGTCAACAGCCCACACGTTACTGTAGGACAACCACAGAAACAATAGATGCAAAGAACAGAAAGATCTAAGCCAGCTCTCTGGTTCCACGTGGAGGGAGGTTTCCCTTTTATTGAATCCCTGAAGCTGCCTACGCTTTGCAGGCTGAAGCCTCTTTGAACACCTTGACTTTGTGCTCAGCAACAGCACAGCCAAAGCCAGTGCTGAGAACGGATGATGGTTCCTCCAGCCCAGGGTATGGGGGGTGACAGCAGTGACTTAACTAATCACACAGGGCCAGCCTTAGACCTTACCTCTGTGAAACCCCCCAGGGACACTGAAAGGGGTGTGACAGACCTGATGTACTTGTGCAATTTTACACTGTAAAATTAGTCATCTATTGGTTATTAAATCTGTTGGGCAATCTCTCTTAAAGACTTATGTATTAGATTTAGGTTTTAAATAGAGTCCTTCACAACCTTTTAGCAGTTACATCTCATTCCAGAGTAATAAATGGAATAAAGTGATTTGCAGTATCTGTCATGAAAAATGCATAATACTGAAGTACCTAAAGGGACTACAGGAGAGTTGGAGAAGGATCTCTTACAATGGCATGTAGTGGTAGGACAAGGGATAATGGCATTAAACTGCAAGAGGGCAGGTTTAGATTAGATGTTAGGCAGAAATTCTTCCCTGTGAGGGTGTTGGGGTGCTGGCACAGGTTGCCCAGAGAAGCTGTGGCTGCCCCATCCCTGGAAGCGTCCAAGGGCAGGTTGGATGGGGCTTGAAGAAACCTGGTCTAGTGGAAGGTGTCCCTGCCCATGGCAGGTAGGTTGGAACTCACAATCTTTAATGTCCCCTCCAACTCAAACCATCCTATGTTTCTTCTCAAAAGATGAAACAAAATATGACAAAACTGTTATAATTATTGTTTTCACTATATCAGGATACAAAAATGAGTCAAACAAGCTCAGTAATTAGGTTTTCATCATAGGCCCTTGAAAAAATAAAGAGCAAATTGAAATGGAGAACACTTCTGTGTAACACTTAAATGGTTCAGAATGAGTTTTCACCAACTGGATTTTTCTATTTCTGTTACATGACACAATTCATATAAATTATGTAAAACCTCAATAATGTAAGTGCCAATAAGAAGTAGTAAAAATTTTTGAGAGTCAGAGCAATGACTTGTTGCATCTGAAAATTTCTCAGAGGACTACTGCAACTATTGGCAGAAGGTCTGAAATAAAAAAGGAGTGAAAAATCTTAAGAGAAAGATTCAGATAATTATATAGAGATATAGTACATATATATAAAACCACAATTATTTATAAAAGAAATTGCAGCTCAGTTTAAACTCTTCTTTCATTGGATCTGTAGATTCTTCAATTGGTTACAAGCACACATTTGAATTCAAAGTATCACTGGCAAGTTCTCCTAAAATGTCTTAGCTTTCCTCACTTTTAACTCAATAACATAACAAACGCTGACACCTTACAAACTCTCCCATATATATCCTGAACTAACTAGAAGCCTTTGCTTTAGTTCTGCTCAGAGAGCCCTCCCAAAAAGCCCATTCTCTGCACAGCCTGAGCACGCAGGCACCTTTTCAGCATTTCACTCTGTGAGGAGCTTCCAGTAAAACACACCTGAACGCAGAGGATTTTCTCCAGTTTGACTCTTTCTTTGTGAGTCCCCAAAGACAGAGCTTTGTGCATTCAGAGCCCACCCTCGGTCACTGCAGGGCTGCTGCGAGTGGCCTGCAAGGAGCTTGATGCAGACCCTGGGGGAAGGAGAAGAGAGCTGGAAGGGGGCTGGACAAGGCAGGCAGGGATGGAAACACGTGTCCTCAGCTGTGACTGCACACAAAAGTGGTGTGTGCAGTTGTCTGTGATAGCACCGTCCTGAACTCCCCCCAGAAACAAAATGCAAGTTTTACCCAGAACAATAAAGACAGTAACAGACCCTTGTAAATTTCTGGCTACTTTCTAATCGATGATTTAAAATAGCATCACACACCTTTCCATGTCTCTAAAGATATGAAGAAATACAACTGCAAGGTTGAAGTCTTTCTAAAATGAATAAAATCTTTTTTGCTTGATGCCCTCTCTCATCATATAAAAAGAAACCAAAGCCGCAACAGTAAAAACCAAAGAGCTACTACTTAAAACACACAATATATAGTCAAATTGTTGCATATGTTTAGCAAGGCTATCATTTATCTTCAATTGCTTTTTCAAACTAATTTGTAAGAAAATGATCTGTGCTTTGCTGAGATCTACCTGAACACTTGGAAAGAAAAATCAACAACTGCACCATGAATTTTTATCTAAGTGGATTATTTCTATGAATTTCATCGTGTTGATTGATGATCACAGCCACCTACTAATCTAATGCATCGGATCCTCACAGCACCTCCAAAACCTGAAGTACTTAAGGCACCAAATCTGAAACCTAGGTAGTTCTTTCTCATTAGGAGTCTACTTGTGAAGTGCTCTTTCCCCATCACTGCTCTCTTCCAAGGCTGGTTATTTAACATTCCACTGTCAAAATAAAATATAACTATAGCTACATCACCCTTAAACTTTCAAATACAAGGGGGTTTACCCTCTATGTCTACTTAAAGAATAATTTTTATTATCAGGTGTAGCAAGGAATAAATTATGTTTGCCATACACAGCATTTCCTAGACAGCACAGAATTTTGGGGACGAAGACTGCCACCTTTTGGCTATAATCTGTAACAAAAAAAGCCTGGTTTCTTACGTAAATTATACTGTTCTAGTGAACATTTTTATTATATTATTTTAGCATCTTCAATCCAGAAAACTGAAGAACAAAACCCTGGGTTCAACTGAAGCTAACCTGAAGAAAAAAATCCTACCTTTAGAATTGCTGTATACAAGGTCTCTTAGCACAGGATCAGGGAAATCAGAGCTAGGGTTTTTATCCTGGAGGACGTGACAAGGAGATAGCCCTGGCACACAAAGGTGTATATTACATGAGAAAACTCAATTTTTACACACAATTATCTTTCCCACGCAGCACTGATTTAACCTTTAAGTAGTTCTGCTCTATATATTGGGTCAGAAGACCTAAAGACAAATGATTAAATTATTAAAAATTGTATCATAATATAAATAATCCTCTAGCAACTTCAATCCCAAAAAGTTGTTATCTGGGACCAAACAAGCTTCAGGTGAGCAGCCTAACCCATGACTATACCACCTATAGAGCAAGGCAAAAGAATTACTGCAATGAATAAATTAACAGAATTTACGGAATGTTCGGATTCCATCTCAGAAATGCAAAAGCATATAGGTAGAATTCTCCTTTACAGGCAACCAAAAACACGGACAGAAATTTTTGGTGAATAATTAGAACATGATTTGAGACTTCAGAAGAGTCCATAGAGTGGCAAATGAGCCAATCCATGTTATAGAATATGCTGAGAGGTCCACAAGTGATGGGCAATACAGACTACAAAGGAAGGGCCAAAACAAGACTTTAGAGGGCCTGAGAAAACTTGTCAAAGTTTGTAAGTCAGCAGTGTGGAAAACAAACCCAACTATCCAAGATTTTATTTTCATCAGATAATGTGAAAGCCAGAACTTGCACAGAACAGCTGAGATAAACTAAGATAATACCAACAGAGCAAGATTAATTTGCAACTTCAATACGTGAAGACATCAAAGTGAAAGAATGAACACAGAAATGCAGATATATTTTTGCTAAAATAAAGGCAATTATAGAAAGATCAAAAGAGTATTTTACTGAGTTTCTTAATGCTGAAATTCACAAAAGCAATCGGCCTTTTTCCAGACAGCTGAGCCATTTGTAGAAGAATGAAATTGTGAAGAGCTGCAAGAGGCAATCAGAATACTGAGGAGGGACAAAAGCACCAGGTGTGAGTAATCTTGGCACTGAATTATCAAAAACAAGAGGGGGGGAAAGGAAATCTTTATATGGAAAAATTTCAAACATGAAAAAACATATATATGCTGTATATCAGTTTAAAAAATTAACAAAAATACTCACTTCAGAGAAAACTAGTCTTGGAGAATAGAATGTTGAAACTTGAGCTTAAAATGCTGTTTTGAAAATCAGTTACATTACACCAGAATGTTAAAAACATATATATCTTCTACAAACATTGGAGGTAGATTTGGTTTTGTTGGTGGTAACATTCTTCTTTTTAATTGTATCTAACTCACATAATCGATTAAAACTAATAACTTGAACAATACTTTACTTTGGATACTAAGTACCTAAATGCCTTCACAACTAAAAGCTCACCCCCTTTAAAAACTATATTGAAAACAAGTGACTAACCTCATGCCATATGGAATTTCACTGATTTAACTGAATTTCAGCAGCATAATTCTGCTTTTCCTAGTGGAGTCATGAAGGCAGACGGAGGGGAGCAGAGCACAGCAGAGCCTACTACCTGTCTGGCACCATCCCCATGGTGCACCGATGGAGGAGGGAGGTGGCAGAGGCTTCCACAGCGCACAGTCCACAGCCCTTCGGAGCCCTGTAACAGGACATGCTGCTTCAAAAGGATTTTGCTTCTGCCAGCAGGACTTCCACGTGGGGCCTGCCACGTTCCCACTGCACGGATTGCATCACTTGCTGAAGAATGTGCCTTTCACAGTCTTTTCAAACCCATGTCCTGGTGGCCAGGCTTAACGTCTGTAATGCCCTTGCCTTGATAGTTTTCAGCTGACTGAGGAGGTAAAGAAAGAAGTTCTAGAACTCAGCTAGAAAGCCTTAGGGGTTCTGCACCTTAGGGGTATTGCTATCTTGGTGGGCTCAACTCTGAATTTCTTTTGGGGTTGAATTTTGGGAGATTTTTTTTTTGGGGTGGGGAGGCAGATTTTTGTTGTTATTTTGGGGGCTTGGGGGGATTTTCTTGCACATCCTGCCTAATCTGATTCTCCAGTTATTTAAGTCCCTTTTTTTCAAGTAGATGTTTGAACTGTTTCCCAAGTGATATTCCAATAAAAATGTGTAAGATGTTTCCCATGAATCTTTAAGAAGCATGAATCATGGCAAGTCATACACTAATAAAACTTGCAAGGTCAATTTTATTGCGCAAATGTTAACAGAGCGTGTAAATGGCAATTAAATCCTCAGTTTTGGAAGTTGGGATATTGCTTTCTTCCTCAGAAAGGGATTCAGTAGGGATTTCCATTGAAACTGATATATACAGGAAAATTTTTCAGTTCTTCATTAAAAGAAACAGCAAAACAACAAAGGATAAGCTCTTACACAGTAGTAAAATAGTACAGTACATGTAAGTACCGTAATGCAACACTCCCATGTGTAAACATGGGTATTGATGGACTAATTCAGACCCCATTTTGATATAAAGGTTGCACTGACCACCATCACTCTTAACTACCCAATGAGATAAGGTACATGGAAGAATGTCCTGATTTTACTTTTTATGTGTGTGTTGTATATATTAAATTTTAAGATCTGCAAAAAGCAGGGGAAACTGTAGCTCCAGCCCTACCCTGTTTATTCTGGCATCACACAGAGAGGAAGGACGACCTCCAGAGTAAGAAAGTTCTTGTCCCATAGTACTCCACCAGGCAGATACTTCCTCTTTGAACCTGCTTCTGAATCAATGCAACAAACCCATCTTAAAAAAGGATTTTGAGGTAGAGATTTGGGTTAGAACCTAATAGAAAGTCCCAATATTATAATTCTGACCATTTTCAGTCCCACCCCTGTAAGCAGTTTCAGAGATAACACTTTCACATATGCAGACTCTGATGGCTTGGGCTAGTTTCCCAAATAATTTACATTGTGGCACAAGTTTGCACTGCTCTTAAAATAATTTTATCTCCATTTTAAAAGACTTCAGAAAAATTAAAGAAAAATTTACCACACTAAGTGAGCCAACATTGTAATAATATTGTTTTGTTTATGAGTCCCATCGCTACTTTGGTTTATGTTTATGTTATTCCTGATGCCATGGCAGTATCAAAGGATATGCTAATGATAAGCCATAGTGGCAGTGACAGATAACATTTTAAAGGTGAAATGCAAAATTCTCCAGCAACCTTGGTAGCATAGTCACCTTCCCTGGAACACACAGTACAAAGCCACTCTTTTTTCATCACATTATTCAGCCTCAGAAATTAATAAATAAATCTCAGGTTTGGCTTTTTGTTGTTGTTTGTCTTTTGGGTTTAAGACAACTAGAGCTAAAATTATTTGGAAATATCCACTTCTTTGAAATGGATAGTATTCTGCCTCAAGTTGACAGCTAAAAGGCTAAAAAAGAGACCTTAGCAATGTGAGACAGATCATTGTTTGCTGCAGTTATACTGGTAACACAGCACAAAAACAGCTGTTCAGCCACCTTACATTGCAGTATTCAACTCTTGAGTTCTCTGTGACAATTGCTATATTCAAATATAGTTTATGTATAAAGATCAAACCTTGAAAAATTATGTGTTTTGCTCTGCTGAGATGTCTAACTATTTATGTCCCCAAAGTAACTCGAAGTCATTCAGTTTTCAGCTCATTTAACAGATTTTGCACATATTTCTTCCACTACAATTAGTATTGTCTAAAACATTACAAATTGTGAAATTCTTTCACGTTGAAGACAAATCAAATATTAAAACATTTCTAACCAACCTGCATCTAGCAATTATCACATTTACATTCTGAAACACCACACAGTCAGGGATCTTGGTGACTGTATCAGTCAGAACCCAGATTTCTCCATCCCTGGAGTTTAGAAGGCAAGTAGAAAGTGGTCAGTATCTGCTAGAATATACATTTATTCAAGAAGTTCAGATTCATCTTTTTGGCAAATCAGGATTTAAGAGTTTTGGAACACCAGACAAAACACCACCAAGAATCCTCTAGCCCTGGGATCAAGAGAATGAGTTCCTTCATTCACATTGCCTACTAGTTGGGAGGCCACTCAAGGAAGCCAAACACAATATCACTTGCTCAAAAATGATTGCAGATCTTTGATTTTCACAAGTTCCAGCCTGATGGAGGGTTACAGTGAAAGAACTGGCCCCACATGCAGCAAAGAGCTCTGTATCACTGGGGCTGTGCAGCTCCTGAGTACAGAACTGCTGCTAAGCCTTTGGAGAATCCAGTGCTGTTTGGGTTACTTCATTCATTTTGGTACCCTAAGGAGGTAATAAGCAAATAAATACTTAGAGATTTCAGAGTAGTTTCCATGAGCTACCATGATAAAATCATTGTCTGCACAGATGCTTTAACAGCACTGAGAGGAGCCAGTTCCATCAGAGATATGGAAAACATTTCAATTTCACATCGAGTGCTAACGGAGGAATTTAGAGCAGGCATAAGACCCAGCCAGTGCTGCCCTGGTTCCAGAGTGATTTGGCTTCCACAGTCTCTCCTTTTACCAGTCACTCATTGTAAATCTCTTCTTCAGAAATACAGGTTTGGAAACTTCAAAGCCAATTAATTCTGTCCTTCGGTCCGAGAGAAAAATCACAGAGCTCACTGTGACTACAGCCTGACCGCAGAGAGAGGAACACAAAATCAAACAAGCTGCTCCTTCAGGCAGCAGAGAAATTGCACTGGGGAGGGAGAGGGTTTAGAAACAGTGTGCCTTACTTATTAAAAAGCAGGAAGATTAATATCCCAGGTACATCTTCTGTAGATGCCTTTACGGAATTATCAGCAACTAGCCAGAGTGAGCACAGAGATCTGCAGGTCCTTCCTGCGTATAAGAGGGCTGAGATCAGCCAGAGCAGAGCTGCAGAGACGGGTGAGCCCACTGCTCAGCAGTCCCTCTCCACAGCAGGCATTACCCGAGGAATGCTAATTCTGGCTGCTTTATTGTCTGCTGGAAGGAATGAAATGAGCCAGGGTGGCATCTCATCCTAGGGGTTTAAGGTTTATTCTCAAATCCAAAGAAAATGAATCTCAGGGATATGGTGAACTCGGACTGGCAGATTTCACACAGCTTACCCCAAAATTAAGAAATGCCTTGGAGGTATTTCTTTCTTTCTTTTTTAATTAAGTGATTTCCAGATAGAGTAGACAGGAGTATTAAAATTAAAGGATACATCAAATCGTCAAATCTTATTACTAGTTTTGCTGTTTCACAATTCCAGTGAGAATGTTACCATTTCCAGAAGCTCTCTCTAGTTCTAGTTAGTTTTTGTCTTGTTCTGAAGCAAATCTGATGCCAATTCCAGAACATGGGGAAAGTGCCATACAGAATTAATTTCAGCTGCAATTCCTATTTTAAAGTATCTCTTTGAAGGTAGCACATGAGCAGACTTGATATTCTCAGAACATATGCATTCACTGCATATCTATTTTGCCTGGCAGTCTAAGGGAGACATTTGAATATTCTCTCAGTTGCAGTATTTCACATTTCACCTGAGTCCCACAAAATCTCTACTCTCAGCAGTTTCCTCCTGTATCACACGGTACCTGTCATGACACATTCTAAATTGTAAGGAACATCCACAGAGCAGAAATACTAGGTATGCCCTATGGCAAAAGTCAGATTAATTGCTAAAATGAGAAAAAGATCCAAAACACTGCTTAGGGACCACTTTGCAACAGTATCTCTTGCCAAAGGCAAGTTTCTGAGGGGAAAAAAAAAGGTCCTTTATGAACCCGCAAAACTATCAGTACGAGAGCTGCACATACATCAAAACTAAAGAAAATTAAATAGCCCTCAGGTTTAAGAATACAGCTTGATTTAAAATAGAAGCAAAAAGCACAAAGCTGACTTCTGTCAAAAATTACCTAGATTAAAAATTTGACAGGTTTTTGTGTGTGTGTGTGAGAATGGCATTTCTAGCACAGGTAAGCAAGACCTCTGGGGCCACTGCCAAAGCTCTGGGTAACTGCATTCAGGTACTCACATTTGGGTCTTATGGGTTCTAGAGTTGAACTGACCTTAAAAAACATCCTCCCTGAAACAGAAATTGCTGAGCACTAAGTTTTTCTTGCTTTGATTTACTTTAAATAGCTTTCTGCACAGAAATCTCTCTCCTTGCTAGCAAGGTGTGAGCCTGACCTCTTCAGGCTGTGACTACTCCAGAGCTGGACTACAGTTGCCTTCCTGCTCCTGAAAGCTCTCATGTCATGGACTCCATCTACACCAACATTCAGTCTCAGAAGTGGCCAAAAGGAGAAATCCAAGGAAGCACAAAATAGCAAACTAAGTATAAATGATAATGCTCCAGGAGTACCTTGCCAAGCTTCCAATCTGCAGCTCTGGGACTTCCCAAGAACTGAGAACCTCTCCTTAGGCAATGCACTGGAAAACAGGGCTACCTATTTCAACATGAAAAGGAATTAGAACAGAACTACTGAAAGGGCCATCCAGCATTGCTGGGCAAGGAGGAGAAGCAGCCACAGGAGAGAGCACTGTTTAACACAGCTGAAGCACTGAAAGGTCTCCTCATGCCCCACAAAGGGGATGGGGAGCTCTCCAGCTCTGCACTGAGATACTGAAAGTTAAGGCATGGAAATGAGTTCCTTTTCAGTTGTCACACACAGGGAACATTTTGACTTGTTGCACCTTACATCTTATAAAATAGAAGTGTCATTTCTCTATCCTCTTCTCCTAAAAAATTGCGTAGATTGAAAACTCTTGAGTTCACACCAAGCTTTGAGATCTTTAGGGATGAGGAGATGGAGAAGCAAGGTTTTAGCAGAGCAACTGAACACACTGTGAAAGCTGAGAACACCTTTACTAATCATATGATCGTATCAAGTTTACAAAGTTTAAATCTAACGCAACTTCTATTTTGCATTTATTATTATTTTATTGTTATTATTATTTTAAGAATCACAAAACTGCATCTTATCATGAAAATGCAGGGAATGGCCAAATTATCGCTGCTGGAAATTGACAGGACAATGGAGCACCTACTCAGAGACTGCCAAGTCATGATTCACTAAGCAGAGTCAAGGTTAGACCCAGATGCCAATAAAGATTCATTAAGTATGAAATACAATATCAGCAGTGTCATTGTAATGACCTGAACGCTAATTCAGGCTCAGAGTACTCAAATTCCCCAATGAAAGAAAGGGAAAAGGGAACAATTTCACAGCTTTTAACCACAAATGCGATAACATGTAAAACATTCAAAAAGATATTGGGAGCTATATAAAAATGAGAGTAGGCAAGTGAAATACAACACTGCAAATTAATAGTTTAGTTAGACTTTATTTATTCTAGTGAAAAGAATTACTCCTTTTCCTAGTTATTTTAGCTGCCTTAGAAGACTTTCACTCCAACAAATTAAAATTCATCAGAAATCAAGTATACCATCTACATCGACACCCACAAGGGTTCCAGCCCCCTGAGACTTCTGTGAACTCGAGGACCAAACAAATGCATGGGTGTGCCAGTGGAGCTTCTGGCACAGGACTGGCACTGAGTTCTCCTTGAAGAAATGCACAGTGTTTACGGCTGCCTGGGAACTTCCTGTCTTTACCTGAACTCTGAACAACATTGTATTTCCACCTTAAAAGTCATGCATCCCACTGAGCCCTGCCCTACAACATACCCAGACCAATGTAAGATCAGTTCTCTCCGTGACAGGAAGCATCGTGTTATACCACGGTTCTCACCTTCCCTGCTGTGGAATGAAGCCATTTAAGACTTAATTCATTCATGCATAATATATGAAAGGCTTCTAAGCTCGACTTAGCTCTGTCATTTTAGATGAAATATTTTAGTTATGCCATTTAGAAAACCTAGAGTTTGTGTTGATTACATCCTCTATCCCTTTAACTTAGAGAATCCTCAGCAGGAGCAGCTGGACTTCCATGATTTTGCAATTACAGAAGACGTTTCTCCTCTGCCTGCCATGCACTCTAAGACAGAAGCAGTAAAAATATGTATGTCACAATAACATGTAAGATAAAAATGTTTTAAGAACATGTAACACAAAAGACATTGTTTTGTATTACTTTACTTTTTAAACATTTTTAAAGTATGCTCTATTTCCCTGTTGGTTTTGCAGTAAACCCACATTCTTTTCTGTGCCACCACCTGAGTGCATCATCAGGGATCATTCTGACACAACTACATTTTTTTACTTATTCCACTTTCACATTCCGTATATATACGGAAAGTCTTGCAAAATTCATCCTGGGTTGTACCTTCATGACAAAACTGTTAAGTAACTGATGTGTTAAAATAGGTATTGATAAACTCAGAGCACAAAAAGAAATTAAAGTAATCCAGTACTAGACAAGAAGAATAGCTGGAACCATTGCAAATCTCGTGGTGGCTCTCTTAGTTTTAATATTTAGTCTATCCCTTAATTCTGCCAAACTAAACCAAACTACTATGCCTTCATCTTGAGTATTTTGTATAATACCAAAAATCCAAGTAGCTTGCATTAGCAATTAAGTAGCAATCCATGGTGTCATTTCTAGCATTCTGAAAAGTCAGAAGCCTTCTTTTCAAACCCTTAACTTCAATACAAATACCTCATTCACACACAAAATGTGCCTTGTGACTTTTTCATCTCTTGACAGCTGTAAAGTTCCAGTTTGTCCTGCAAACTCATGCCCTGAAAGCAACGAGCACCATAAGGGTTTATAGCCATTGGGTCTTTAGCAAACAGTACACCCAGACCAGAGAAATTAAAATTATTCCTGGAATTTCACCTCAGGGTAATCACAAAATAATCACTGAGTTTTCCTTATCTGCTCACAATGAACATATAGTAAGATATGTTATATTCCTAAATGGACAGTTGAAAGATGAAATCAGGTCAATGCTGATTTCATTAGGTTTACAATGGCAAAGATAAATAATTTGTTTAACTACGGGAGAAAGGAAAAAACCACCATCACAGTTTAAGAATATCTACAGAGCAAGGCAGTGGGAAAACACTAGAATGTAACATAAAGCACCACATGCTGAATAACCCAGCAGGGCAAGCAAAGGGGAATTAAGCATGATTAAGGAAAAATAATTTAGAGAGGCTTGAACATAAAGAGGGAAGATGATCAAGAAGCAGTCCAAAATTAAAACATCTAATAAAATATTAGAAAAGCAGGGGAAATTCTTTAAAAAGTAGCAAACACTGGCAGGGAGGCAACCGGACCACAGAAGATATGGGAAGGAAAGTGTCAGAGAGTATTGATAGAGCATGGAACAAGCAAATTAATTGCCTCAGAATTCAGCACAATAGACACAAAAGAGTGATCAGGAATTTTGTTTTTGGGGTTTTTTTTAATGAGAACATGTACTTTAAAGAAAAAATTAAAAAAGGAAGAACCAAGGTAATTAAATAATTTCAATGAAACTCTAAAACCAGCAGTTACAATAGCTTCTGGTCTCACAATAGCTTCTGCCTTCAAGAAGTCTACCAAGGCTCTGCTAATCCCTTTGGTGCAGACTGTCACTTGGAATTGCCTAAAATAATTAACTAACCTCCATTGGTACAGCTTTCCAGCCGCACGGGCCATCTCCTTAGATGGCAAGCAATTCTCCCAAGTGTTGATTTGATATATTGCATTATAGTCATCAGGAGAGAAATGGAGTCATAAAATGTATTTCTCCCAGTTAATCATGCCCTCGAATGGAGAGTGGGGTACTGGGGAAAAGTTCAAACTGACACCTGCAGCCAGGAGCACGATGTAGGATACTGCCTTACTCTCACAGAAATGTAGATCTGGTTGAAAGAGGTGAACAATATTAGACTAACATTACAGTAGAATATACCTATTTTCTCTCTGCTCACATCCATCAGCATTCATGTGTAACAAAGCTGAGTTTCAACAATCTAAGAGAAACGGGAAAAAAACCCCTGAAGATCTCAGACTATTTTAAACCCAAGGCATCTCTCTGGGTTTTGTTTTGGGGTTGTGTTGATTTCGTTCTGAGGAACCTTTCTTTTGCTCCTATCGTGCAATATCCTGATTTTGTGCTGAACATCACTTTGGGTTTACATAATGCACCCCAGCCAGTGCCATCTGTGTGGTTCACTCCTCCCTCTGGGCAGCAAAGCAAAAGCTGAAGATTCATCAGGCAGTTGTGTCTGACACCACATCACACAGCTCTGAGCTCAGAGAACAAGCTGATGAATGAGAAGACAAAAGCTACAAGCACGCAGCACTTCTTCAAATAAAATACCATTTTTTAAATAAGAGTATAGCAACAGCCAAAGAACTGTGTTGTGAGTTCAAACTACTTAGTCTTTCAAAAAACACAGCATTCATTTAAAACTTCTTAACTTCAGCTCTTCAAGTTGTTTACAGGGTCACAGCAATAAGTCTGTTATCACAACATACAATGTAAACACGCAAGAGATAACAAGACAGCTCCAAACCTCCCTCCAGCAGTGGTGAGCGGTGTCTACTGGAGAAAACAACAAACACGACAAAAGCCTTTGACTTCAGGGGTTTTCGTTTAGTAAACCATTTTAGCTTATGGCAATCAGTGCTTTATGGGCTTCCTGATTTAAAGGTTGTCCATTAGTATATTAATTAGCCACCTATGGACTCATCTTTTATGAATTTATCCAATCCCTTATTGAACTTCAGTCAAAAAATAAAGATCAAGAGGTTAGTGATTTAATTTCTAGATCATGAGCATGGATTTATCTAAAAGCAAAAGGAAAATAACTATTCCCATTTCTAAAACAATTCATAGTGACATTTAAATGAAAATTGCTTAATTCACAAATCAAGGCAAAATTTCCATTTTTATATGTCAAAAATATTTGCATTAAAATAAGATAATTTAGTCTCCTTAAGCCCATCTCAAAAATAACAGCTTTTTTCAAGTGTAGAAAAGTAAAACTCCATAAATATCCATAAATGTAACACAATTAAGATAAATGCACAATTAATGACTCAGGAATTACTAATTTACTGGCACACTTACAAAGTCCTAAATTACCATTTCACCAGAAGATTCAGAGAATGAAGGATAAAAATATGATTCCACTGACAAAACTCAGGGTTTTTTCCAATATAATGAAAAATTATAATATAAGCCAATCTTTTTTAATTGCATATGTTATTCTGGTCTGCTCAGTGTGTTAAGGAGGACAAAATCCCTGTGCTGTGCAAGCCCCAGGGGGTATCAAAACCAAAAACCCCAGTGATGAAGTAGTGAGATATAAATGCTGCCTAACTCCATTTTCCTGCAGCACGGCTTGTGGCTTTTGCTGCAGCACAGCTGCCTTCTCCAGTTCCAGCTTCTCTTTAAAACAAAGACTCCCAGGTACGGAGGAGTTATTCCCTTTTGGCTTGCATATACTGGTTCCATTGCATTTTTTTGTTGCCCTGAAATGACCCATCGAAAATCCAAGGCACGAGATTTTCCTGTAATGTGGTATTTCTGCAGTGCTTTGTGCCACAACGATTGCTGCAATTTAAACCTTATAATAAAAACCACATTAATCGATAAAATTTCAATTTATAGTATTAATTTGGGACTGTTTATTTCTTCCAGGAAACACCGATTTTGTTATGATTTACTCAAACAGTTTGTGCTCCTGGAGCACTTGTACAGCATGGCCAGAAGCAATCAGCCAAGATATGCTGCACTAGCTTCAATGGCAGAGAAATACATTTGGCCCAAGAATATGGAGCTGTATCTATTTATGTAGACAGTAAAATAAATTATGAAGACTTATCTTTAATTTATTGCTTCTTCCCTTCAGAGTAACTAATTTTAAAACATATACCAAAGTTAAAGTGGATAATTACATGGCACTGAAATCAAGTTGCTACCTGAAATAAATGCCTACCCTTGTCCTTACTGTTGCCAAGCACCAAAGACAGAGCCAAGGACACAGTGCTTAAGAGAACCTAAATTACACAATATTCTTCCTTCCAAACTTAAAATACCACAAAAACAAAATTCACACTTCTATTCCCACCACCCAGGGTTTTTTAGCTTTGTGTCACCTCAAAACAGACAAGCAAACTCCAGGCCAGGTGTCAGGCTCTGTGCCTGCTCTCACCCAAGAGCTCCTCAGTCCTGCCTTACTGAGTTATCAGCCTCAGCTCTTCCCTCCACAAATCCTAAATCCTAAAGCCACACAAATGTATCGAGATGCTTGTGGTTGTGTAAATGGAAAGCATCACCTGGACATTTTCATGAAGCCTCACATTCAGAGTCCATCCTTGGAAACAAACTAAAATCCATTAAATGTTATCATTAGGCACATCTTCATCAATCAGTACAACTAAAACAACAGCCTTGCTGTTGGTCAGGAAGATTCTTTCCAGCCCTGCTATCAGCCCTAAAACTGGCTGGTCTCCAGCATCCAGGACTGAAGCACCAGCAGAGTTTGAGCACTGTGAGGCTCAGGCTGCAGTGGGTTTATGTTGTTCCTGGGATGTTGCCCTTTTGCCCAGCAAAGTCCTCACATCTCCCAATCAATATGAGCCACTTTGCCTTACTCCCTTGGAAAATGGAAGTTTAAGTCTTGCTTATATTTATGTAAGCTCTAGAGATTCAGGTTACTAATTTGAAACATTTGTGATCAGACACCTACAATTTGAGCTGGGCTTTCTACAGCCACTCTATGTAAGAAATTGCACAGCAACGTACAGGCTAAGACAAATCAGAAGTCTAATGCTAACAAACAAAACTTGAGCCTTTTTCTAGGTATTCCCCAGCAAGAAGATTAGTTCTAAACATTTGAAATTCTAGTTGCACCATCAAATCTCATGTTTCATTGCAGCTACATTTCACACAGCTATTAAGATACAGTCCAAAACAAGGACATTGACTAAATTTTCAGTTAACTCACTTTCAAAAGAAACCTCTGCTCTTCCAGGGGGAAAAAAAAGGCGGCAGCAGCAGCATCTCATCTCACTGGTGCTCTCCTTTTGCCTCCCAAAACTGCTTCACACAGCACCAGTAGTTATAATCCTGAAGTCCTCATTAACAGAAATTGTGACCACCTGAAATTCAGTGCTGCTGGGAGGAGTTTCTTTACCCCCACCCTCAGCAGCAGCAGCTGCTTAGAAGGATTAGAGAGGCTGGGCACTTAAAAACACACTGCTAGGGCACAGTGGGTTTGTTGTATAAATCTAAAAAGTATTTTTCTATTCAAATAAGATTCAAAGAAGATAAAAGTAACTAGTGTCCAAAGAAAAATGAGATGAGGCAAAATAACTTTTGAACCAGTAAAGTGTTAAAAATCCAGAAGGCGAGAGAGAAAGGACCAGCTGACCAGTGCTGGGCACCTTTGGAATGCACACTCAGCTGCTGGAGACATAACAAATGAACTAAGCTGGAAGTATTTTAGATTAAACAGGCATCTTCCTACCTAATTACACTGGAGTCAAATAAACTCCAGAAAGGTGGGAGTGAAGAGGATAAATGGGGTATTTGCCCTCCGTTATCTGTGTGGGAGGCTCTTCCCTCGCAGTGGTGCTCCCAGGGCAGGGCAGGCTAAGCTGACACACCTGAGCTGGCACAGAACCTGCTGGAAGCAGCAAGAGCAGAGGGAAGAGTTAACGCTCTTTAAAAACACTAATGAATTCTCTGTACAGCTCTTTTCATTGAAACTCATCTGAGCAGTTCAAAATGAAGAATCACACAGAGATGACAGTCTCTCTCCTACTCAAAATATTGATAAATGACCATTCATTAAAGCCCTCCAAGAAGGCTATTAACAGGCTCCTCCTCACCACTGCTCCCCGTGCTCCCTCACGCTCCACAGATAAAACAGGAGAGGTTGGCATCGTTTGTGTAATGGAAAAAGGAGGCACAGACCTGAAAACCTGCCCTGCGTGGATGCAGGTGACCCCAACCTGAGCGTTCTCTTCAGGAAGGGACCTCTTTGCATTATCTAAGCATTAAAATGTATGAGCATAAGGTTTCAGAAAACAGGTTGATGGTACATGAAGAGCAGGTAAACTACAGTGCATCTTCTCACGAGAATATTTATAGTTAATTAAAAATAAATATTGATAAACCCTCTAAAAGTGAGCTGACACTGAACATCTACTCTTTTTTATAACATAGAAGTGCCAGTACTTTTATAATCCCAAAAAAATAGATTCAATCATGCATGTTTACAATATGAAATAAGAATTAGGATTGAAAGTTGAACAGGTAACAGTTGTGCAAGGGGAATTAAGTTTTAATTAAAACACATAACTATTTGAAGTACTAGTTTAAGTCACACATTGAACAGCACATTGGACAATATGACTACTTTTGTTAAAATAATGAATGTTAATATAAAATATGCTAATAGCCTAAAACAGTGATAAGAAAGAAGGGTAAATGAGGCTAATTTATCCTCCTTCATTCGTCCAAAACTACTTTACTGTTTTTTTCCTGCTGTCTGGAAAGCTATTTGATGTTGACACCAAAGACTGAACGTTCTGTACTTCTGCAATGAAGTTTAATAGAAGAACTAATCTGAGAAGTGGCTGGATTTTCTCTCCCTCTGTATTTTCAGATAAGTGTTCTACAGTTGAATGCACTATCTTTAAATACTTTTTGCTTCTTTTCTCGCCACTGAAGATGAGGCCATCATAATTGTCTCTGGCAGCAAATGGTTTTAAGTCTTTATTTCCTCCTTTTTATCTTAAGAAGACTTTTTCTTTTTTCTAAATTGGAGCTTCCAAAAGAATTCACTACATTTCCTAAGACTGACTAGACTATGGACTATTTTTTTTCTTTTAGCATACAAACACGCCAGAGTTTTAAAGACAGACGAAATTCAAAGATGGTTCGAGTTGCTTTCTTTTTGCAGATAATCATTTCAAACTGTATCAAGACAATGAAAGCCTCACATTTGCAGAGCCATAGCGGTGTGCACACCAGCAGTAATGCATCCAGGAAGAGGAGTTCCTGGATACTGCACATACCAGCTGATGTACATGACTCCCTGGAATTCTTGGCAAATACCTATCATCCCCTAAAAGATCTCCCTGAAGTTTTCACTGGCTTTCTTGTCATTCTGTGGAAGTTAAACACAACAAGTTTTTCAGGTTTCACCTCTTCCCCCCCCCCCCCCCCCCCCCCCCCCAAAGAACAGCTTTCTGCAGACTCAGCTGGATTTTAGGACATATGAGAGTTAAATATTTAATCAGTGCACTTGGGCTCTCTGCTATGATTCAGAAAGGTCTACAGAACTAAAAAACACCCAGTTTCCATTAAACCTCTCCATTGCTTATTTATTCCATTACACACATAGTGCAGGTATGAGATTAACCCATTGTGCCTCGTTCTTTCATTCCTCCTGTTTAACCAGTAGCACCTGAGGACAGTCTGAGCTCTCACACCACAGCTGTGATGGGAATGAGGGTTAAGGAGAAGAGAAGCCCATCTACACTCCAATAACAATAAACACTTATTGCTCTTCCAGAATTCCTAGCAGTATCTGTTTATAAATACACAAATTTCTTGGGAAACTCAAAGAACAAAAAGCAAAGCAGCAATGTGGGATCTAGCTGATCTACACTAGAATAGGTTCTCCAATCCTTCATCTGTTAATATCCTAAATTTTACATATTTAGCAAAAGCAACCATCAAATCCAATGGGAATAAAGAAAAAAATATTTACCATGCCTTTAAATATTCTCCAAACTATCAAGGTTCTGTATTACACTACTGAACATTCCACTGACTGTCAGTGGATTGCTAACCATCTTTTCAGTTTCCACCGTAGTCTAATTTGCAAAAAAGAAGTAAAAATAGAGCTCTTAGTGCTTTCAAGAAAAAAAATTTGCCACTGATACGTGAAGGAGACCAGTAGAACTATGAGCAAAATTTAAATGACACCAAAATTAACTAGGAACAATTATGGTTAAAATACTAGATGTGAATACCAAAATATTGCTGAAACCCTTTAATTTGTCAGCAGTAATTAACACAACTGCAGCCATCTCTCCTTTATTCATTATGTCTTTATTCTGTCAGTTAAAACTATTTATAGTAATACTGGCTTGATTCACCATAATTTCCCACCACCCACAACCATTTATAATTCTTTCCTTCAGTAATTCTATAAACTTAATGTTGAGGTTTTGGGTTCTTTACGCTTCCATCTGCTGATAAAAAAACCCACCTTTCTTACTGTATTTATTTTAAAAATATACAAATCAGGGGTCAGTACAGCCCCCACAGCTTTAAAGAGTGCACGTTGATATTCATTTTCCCTCTAATTCTGCAGATGCAAATTAGCTCAAAGAAGGAACTAAGGAGATAGTGGAAAAGTGTTCATTGTACATTGTGAAACAGAGAGCCTAGAAAAGTAATAAGTTTTGACATTTAAGACCTTTCAATTTCTATTATATGAATATAAAATATGAATGATTATTTGCTTCTCTTCTCAAGAATGCCATTCCCAATCTAGCCCTGATCAAAGTGATAGAAAATCAGAATAAAAATACAGTGCAGTAAAATACACCGTGGGCATTCAATTCAGAGTATGCTTAAAGCAGACTCAAAAAAACCAAAAATCTGTTCAAAATTCACCTGGAATATTCCTCACTGTTGCCTCAAATGGGGAAGAACTTACCACTAACTTACACACTAAAAATTAGTTAAAATCCAAGTACATTCAAGAAACGAGACAGAAGGTGGTTTGTAAATAAAACCTACATTGACTACAATATTCAGTATGAATTCTTTCCTGAGCTTCCATAAACACTCTCTCTCTCAAAAAATATTCTGTAGTGCTCTGAATAAAGAAAATTCCTCTGTTTGGGAACTTCCTCAGCTTTGAAGTACTTGCCATGACCTCTGTGTTCATCCAGCCAAGTCCATTTTGCACTCACCAACACATCAGTTTATTTTTAATAAAAATTAATGTCTTGACCAGGACATCAATTTACCAGGATCAGCTTGGAAATATCTGGATGCAGTACATACATACACAGAAACCAAATACTGGTGATACTGCACATGTAATCCCCCAAATGCACATGTCTAAAGAGCTGTACCCTCATGTACTGACATCCACATACTGAAAAGTGCAAACTACAAATGCATATGAATAAGCAGAAACGTTTCAAACACATACATTACTTTAACTGTGCATAAACAGTATCATCCTAATAGTATCTGAAAACAGCTTAAAGACCGGTGTAAAAATCATCAGTGGAAAAAAATCCATTTCTCTTCGTTGCAAATGTTTGTTAAATGTAAATGCTGATATTCTACTCCTTAGAAGAACATTTGTCTGCATGTGGAATTTCTTGATAAAAAGCTTTAGAGTCCCAGGTTTCTCTAGATAAACCCCATTGGTTTACTGATGCATGAATGCACTGAAATTGAATTACTGTACAATAGCAATTACTTCTCACAGCACAGTTATAATGAGAATCAGCCTCACAATGAACACCAGGTAGCTACAGTAGGAAAAGTTAATAAAAAGAAGCCACTTATTTGCATTTTCCACTGCAGCAATGGTAGTTGCCTTAAAGAAAAATCACCCTTAACACTCGATTTGCCATCTTACCAGTAAATCAACAATCATTTTTATAGGATCTCTATATTTGCAAAGACAGACTAATGAAAATGGAAACTTAACGGCACAGCTAAAGTTTTAATAATAGCTTTTTGAATATTTCTTAATAACTTCCTTATCTTTCACTTTGCTTTCTCTTTCACTTCCCTCTAGCCTTCTTGGATTTTTTCCCATTATACCAATAACTAGGAAATGTTAAAGCACCAAATGAACAATTTTAATTCCACCTCTTTTTCACTATCAAGTTTATTGCTGTAGTCATTTGTTACTGAGCATTTTGTCATAGTGCTCCATTCCTGTTCACTTTTAAATGAGTGGAGTCACTAAAGTATCATAAAATTATTTAAAAAAAAATAAAAATCACTGGTAACTTTAAATTAAGACTGTTGAAGCACGTTTCTTGTGAGTGAAATCACTTAAAGGCCAGGCAAAGCAACTGCAGCAGTGCCACCAGTGACACAGACTACATGAGGCTCTCAAAGGGATTATTTGCATTTGGCCATAAAGTTAAAGCAACTGCTGAGCAGCACAGCAAACATTTCCACAGCTGCCACCTTAAGGGCACCAACATTTTTCCCAACTCAAGTCCCATAATCTTAAAAGTAAATGGATACATCTACCTTTGTCACAGGTAGAAACAAAGCATCAGCTGCACTGAATCAAAACCACTCTGCAGTGATTTTAACTTCATTCATGCTACAAATACCTCAAAATAAAATAGGAAATTGTCTGCCTGAAATTCAATCAAGTAGGGCAGTATTAGGAAGGAAATGGTTAACAGGAACATCCTGGACTGACATAAACCTAAGGTAAATAGTGAGCAGTGGGGAGGAGGGGGGAGAAGTTGCTTGCAAGGGTTTCCATCAGTAAGTAGATGACAAAAGGTTATATAATTGGTTTAGTACTTTCAGTTTTCCATTTATCTTATGTATCTGACAGCATAAAAATAGGACATTCGGTGATAGGATAATTGCATACTGAAGGGTAATTCAAACAGGGGATGAATATGATAAAAATCACACTGAAGCAACTAATCACTATGAAAAGTGATGAGACAGAAAGATAAAAATTCAACCAGAATATTAACAGGGAGGAGGGAGAAGAGAGTTCAAAGGTGATAACAGATTTGAACAAGTTAATGTGTTTGAAAGCACAATGCAAAAAAGAAACCAAAAAACAAAAACCAAAAAACCCAACAACAACAAAAACCAGACAAACAAAAACACCTGAGGCCTTTCCAAGCCATCCTATTTCTCTGTTTCCAGATCTTTATTCTCAGCCTTTTCTACACCTCAAACATTTTGTATACTGTGGCTTTCTGAATACTTGCCCCAGATTGCTATATCTGTGAGAACATGAAGAAGTACATTGATTAAAATGTTTTATCTAAAAAGTACTTAGATTAAATCACAGATATTGTTGTCTACTTGAAGCTAATTCAATAGGTAGTGTAGGATGACAATTTGGGCTAACACTGGCTGAGCCCTTGGATTTGAACCCTAACAATGGTGACACCATTATTTTAGGGCTGAGAGATATTTGTAAGGTCCTCTTCATTTAGTATTTATCCCAATATTACCACCAACATATTAATCTGAATTCTATGTTTCAGTTCTCTTGCACAAGTTTCTATCAAAAGCTTATATAAAAATTGTTTTATTTTAGAAGCAAGATCATCTGGGATCAAAGTGGAGCAGAGATCTTAGATCCATATGGGGAAATTAGTTACGATGTACCAAAGATGACACTTATGCAAAACCTGCCCTGTACCAAAGGATTTTGTACTTCTCAGGATGTAAAATACTCAATACTTACTACCAGAACATAAGAGGTCACTCACTACATCCCTAGCAACCAAGATCGACCGCTTACGTAACCATGCAAAAATTAATACCTCTATTGGAAAGTACACTAAAACAGGTCATTTCTGAAAAGTGACCCTGTCCAGACAAAGCTTTTCACTTCCTTTCCAAAGATGGAAACTTTCCAAAGAAGGCTCTGGATTTCGGTCACTTTTTCTGGCACTAAAACCCCTTCAATCCATATTATACTCATGGTTTAACTTCACAGAATTTGGGCCCGTTTTTACTCAGAGCATGGTGGCCTATGTTGATCCTATGTTTTTTCCTCCTTAAACAAACACACCACCTGTTTGAAGAGACCACACCTGTTCTAAGCAGCTCTAATTGAGATACAACCTGTTCTTCCCCCATCACTCCTCACTGATGCAACTCTATTCCCTCACCAGCAAGGGTGCAGCTCGCTGATCACTCCTCGCTCTAAACGAGCGCTGCTCCATGAATGGCTTTTTCACATTGTTGTCATCTCAGGAGAGCAGTTTGCTCTGCTAAGGAACAAGGAAAACAGTTCCCCCCCCGAGTCAATATTCCGCAGGCTTCTGGAAGCTGTTGGGTTGCTGTTGCACACATATTAAAGTGTAGTTTTTCCTCTAAAAAACAGACTGTAAAAATAGCTTTGCGGGGTTCCATGGTTATTGTCTTTCTCTGCTTCCCTGCCAAGCGCGTTCAGTTTTACAAGCTGAAATATGTTTCACTTCACTGCCAGCCCAGAAAACTCAACCTCTAAAATGTAGCCAAATTCCTTCCTCCCTTTTGCACCATAACAAATAATAGAAGACTGAAGGCGAAATTGTGTCTGCAGTTACCCAAATGGAATCCCTGTCCTCGGGTGATGCTTTCAGCTCTGCAGTTGAGACTCAAATGCCTTCAGCTTAATTGAGCAGACAAGCCTGGCTGAGATAGAGTAGCTGCTGGTAAACAGTGTCATCACAATATCCTGTTAGTTTGCTGATACAGGTGATGGGATAGCAACTACAGATAGTCACTTCAATTTCAAGCAAAGAACAATGCAAGAGGAAAACTACAACAGGAAGATCAGTTGTTCCTCAGGACATGCAAGTTACAACAAACTCCTATTTGATATAGTAAAACGTGGAAGTCCGAACTTTTTTTTATGCTAAATTTAATGGGCACCAAAGATACTGCAAAAGGAGAATCAGAATGGAGACCAAAATAAAAGAAAAAATCACAACAGAAAACCAACCAAACAAAACCCACACACATGCACAAAAACTTACAGAGGTACAGAAAGCTGTCTAGTTACTTAAGGATCATTATCAGGCTGCCTGTAGAGTGATTTAGTACTTACCAAGAATAAAAGAATTTTGGATTTAATTCCATTTGAAGTCTTTGCATCTTTTTCTCAACTTGAACTAAAGGACAGTTATTGAACTCAGACATTTCCCTGCATTACTATTTTTGTAATAGTGAGCAGTGAAATTAAGGCTACTTTGGTTGGATATTCTGAAATCTGACATTTTAACACACGACCACATGTAGTTATGTTCTACTGCACACAAATGATACCTTATAAACTCATATCAGAAATTGGTTGTCCAAATCTAGTTACGCGCTCTTGCATTTATCCGTTGAAGGTATAAATAATTTATATCTATTCTCTTCAATGCTGATCCTAAAATACCTCTGAATGCTTTAGCATTTCCACTCCAGCACCTTCAATTGCTAGTACAGCCTTCTGAGCAAAGCCTAAATTATATACTTAGTTTTACATCATAGAAGGAAATAGCAGGTTGATCTGCCACTTACCCGTACAGCTTCAGACTTCTTATGAAACATTTCTTCCATATTCTTTGCTAACTTTTTCACAAGCTGAAGGCCATCAATTTCTTCTATTGCAACATCCTTCTCATATTCTTTATATTTCTGGAAGAGGAAGGGAAAAAAAAAACAGGGAAAAGTTATTCACAGGGAACCAGCTGAAATTTTGACAGCTAATTATTTGTTTCATATTACACTTTTGCTGACATTCTTCATTTATTTGAGGTTTATTTGTGTGACAGCGGGCTGCCTTGTGCCAAGATGCGGTCACAGGGGGAGAACAACTGGATTAGAACCAGAATTCCATTGAAAATAAAAAATAATAAAAATATTTATCTCATGCACTGCAGGAAAACGGTAATTCCCCCTCACAATGTTTAAATTACTCCTCCCCACAACTAAACCACCAAAAAAAAGTAGTAAAAAAATCCATGTATCCCCTCCGAGAACCATTTAAAACCAGTGATATGCTTGGGGATCCACTGCACCTGAGCAGTAAAGAATCCTCCTCCTGAGTGAAACTTCCTGTGGACATGTATTTCACAAGCTTCATGCAGTGCTGACATTGTCAATACGAATACGACAAGCTTGTCAAGACATTCTTAAATTCCATGCAAAGAAAACGCCAAACAAACAACAGGAACACGAGTCCTCATCTGAATGCAAGCATAAAAGCATCCTCTATACAACATGGATGAGCATCACCTCCTGGTCTCGTGTCATCGTGTGAGTCTCTCTCACAATGCCTAGGCACTAAAAGTATATTCAAAACTATTTTTATCCTCTATGTTCTGCATATCAAATTTTTTTCTTTATCAGTGCTTTTAAGGAAGCTTGTAAGAATAAATCATTTTAAAAAGCATTCAATACTGAGAACATTCTTCTTTCCCATGTCATTCCAGTATAGCCCATACTCTAGCAATGGGTGGCTTTCAGTCTAGTTAATGCTTGATTTCAGCCTAGTTGTTGTTTGTTTTCTCTTTCCCAACCCTGTGTGTTGTGTTGACCCAATCCCTGCCCATTACCAAGCCCTCAGCCCCTTCACACACTGTACCTCCATGGCACTGTGAGGAGGAAGAAAGGCAGACCTGGCTTTTGCCAGTTTTATCCTTGTGTACCAAAAATACTTCCCAAACCCTCAAGGCAACCCACAGCACAGTATTTGAGTCAATAGAATTAAGTGGTATTATTAAAAAGCTTTATCATTAAAATTTGCCTGCAGAATTACAATTATCTCCAAACCTTATGTAACTCCAGAAAGAGAATGAAGGATAAGGCAATTAAAAACAGTGGTTCAAAGTGCCTGCATGAACACTGAAATGATCAAAACAATTAATAAGTCAGGACCAGTCATGTCATGGAAGAAAGGATTCTATCTTAAGACAATGCTCGGACATGTTGCACCCATTTCTTTCAACAAAACTGATTTTCAAGGAAGAATGACACCTTGGACTTGCTTTAAACTTTATACTTCTCTGTGAAAACGTGTGTTGTAATAACAGTATTTGATAAAACACTATTTGCAGACAATTTCAAAATAAAGTTAAAAAGGCAAAGTTTCAGTAAATATTTAGAGCAATAAATTTTTATATTCTGCAATTTCAGTAATAATTTCATTTTCCCACAGTTTCCTGTGATGAGTCTCTAGTCTGAGACTTTAACAGCAGTCTAAGGAACCTCAAGCAGACCACTTGTGTTTGCCTCCAAGGTAGGAGGGGAGATTTGGGTTTTTCCCCTTCTTGGTCTGCACTTGGTTACCATAAGCAGAGATCTGATTTCAACTCTGCAAGTCCATTTATGCCATTAAGTGAGGTAAGAGTAGTTTGTCTGCAACAGAAAAATATATTTTTATCATTTCCTGAAGCAAATACAAGAATACAGTAGGCAAGAGAAAGGTAAGTTTTATTGTGACAAATACTGTGATACATTGTAGTAAACGATCAGGAAATTGAAAACACTGCCATTTAATTAATGATGTCAAAGTCTGTTCACATCCCACAGGATTTGAAGCTGTGGAAAATTTAGAACAAATTAAGTACAAATCTGAATCACTTATTTCCAGCTACACAGATCCTGTTCAACATATCACCTTCTGATAGAAATGGTTTCCTTCAGATTGAACTCTGAGTTCTTAGAAAGCATTCTAAAATGCATCACTGGAAGAGACTGCTTTCAGGTCACCAGATTTATTGATTTAAGCTTTGCCATCAAGTGAAGAAAACCAGGCAATTATTCACTGTTTGCCTGAAAACTGAATGGTACGGGTGAAGTCCACAACATTTTCCAGGCACAACAAATCCTGCCACATACCCTATTAGGCTCTTCTGAGAGCATATTAAAAAGCCACACTTCTCAATTTTGATTAACTGGTGCTTTTGAAAATTAAAAATAACTTGTACTCAAAATAGATGTGAATGATTTCTTGACTGATAATTTATTCTATAATTATGCTAGTTCATAGTACATAAATTCATTTTTCCCTAATTTAAATGTCAATGTTCCAACATAAAAGAAACAGGAGATACTGTGTAAGTTCTCTTTGCAGAGACCACACATCTTGCATGGTGAGTGTCTAGTCAATTGTTGGAAACCTTCGGGAACATTTGCAACCAACCAGGAGTGCTTACTCGATCTGCCAGACCCTGCCAGCCAAGAGGTTTGCATAACATGTATTTTAATTTCAATATTTCATTCCTGTAGAAAGTACTTCTACTACTTTTTCAGTCATCAGTGGAAGGTCCCAAAATAGGAAAAATTACGTGGTTGGAAAAAAAAACCCAGTTGTTTTTACTGCCCTCATGCTCCCAATTGTGTCTGGAGGGAAGAGGTGACACAATCTGTGTGTGTGTCTGTGCACTTCTCTTGGGACTCACTCTGATAATGCTGGGAATTCCCATTCAATCCAGAAAACAGCTGATCTTATAACAACTGTCAGTGCAAGAAACCTGAATCAGACAAGGCAGTGAAAAACCCAAAACGCCAATAAAACCGTGACAGAGGCCGTCATTGATAATGGATTCTGTCCCCTTCACTGCAGGGGCTGTCAGAGCTCCAGCTCTCATCATTTCCCTACCACTACATCTTTGCATATTACATTTGGGGCTAATTTAAATACATTAAAACAGCAAAGACAAATTCCCTTTGAAATAAATTTGAATTAGTTTTTAAATGATTTTTTTTTTATTTTAAGGTAATCTCGAGAAAGCAGCACTGGGCCACTACGGCTCCAATTCACCAAAACGCTATCAGGGAGCGGTGACAAAACTTCTGCTTCTGGCCCAGCCTGGCTGTTGTACTGGACACTTGCAAACTACCTTGTAGTGCTGCAACTCTGAGGGGCTATTCCAAGCAATGCCTTAAGGTGACATTTCCCTTCGCTGTAAAACTGATGAAGCTGAAACTATTGTTTTTCTTTTTAAAATTAAACCCTCTTTTTTTTTTTTCAATATTCCATGATTTTATTCCCTTAAGTGATACTGAAAAATTCTCATCATTTGCCACATAGGCAGTAATACGTGTGTAATGTTATTGAAAGGAGAGAAAATAGCTCTAACTTTGGTATATATAACTGACTTGCGTAAACAAAAGTGCATGAAGAATTTGAGTAATGGTTGGACCTCTTTTTGTTTTTTTGATAAGTGGATTTCCAATTGTCTAGATGGTGGAGCATATACAACTTCTGATTTGCTGCATTATAAAAAAATAATACTTGAAATGCTGATTCTTTCTGCTTTCAAAAATCAGCGTTTGGCAAGAAATTCTCCAGAGAGACAAGAACATTTATCATTTGAGAAAGCACACAAAAAATACATTATTTCTTCAGTATCTGTTTTGCCAGATCATTTCACATAAGCACTAGGGAAAGACAGACAGTATTTCACTGTCAGAACTCCTAATGCTTTTCATGGGCTTAGGTGTGGAGCTTTTTCTTGCTTAGGAGATGATCATGGAGAAATAACAAACCAGAAATCAATCTATACAAAACCGGGGGCAGGAGCGTTTAATGCAATCCAAGTATTTGGCACCGAAACAGCAACAAACACACACCGCCAACCCCCCAACAAAATCACAGACCAACAAAACAAAAAAAATAAACGAAGAAACCAAGCAAACAAAACCAAAACAAAGCTAAACCACCAAAACCCACACAGTCTGAGTGACGGAGGCAGGAAAAGCAGCACACTCTTGAAGCAAAACTGTCAGCTACGGCTGGAATTTTTTCTCCTTGTTTTCACTCCAAAGAGAAACATTATCTTTGCATTCCTGTTTGTATCTACTTCTATCAAGTCTTATCAAAATCAAGATATTTGGCTTTATGTTGCATATAAAAATATTTCAAGTTACTTACAAGCGTGTAAACAGTCCTTAGTCTCAGTCTTTCAACAAGGCTCTGGGTGCTTTGTACATCTGCAGAACACTACACCCATTTATGATGAAAATCCTTCCCACTCCCTGGGATTTTCAGAGCCAGTAAATACCACTACCATCCTGATTAAAGAAAGGAATTCAACAGGAATCTTGTAATAATACTTTTAAAGTAATCTCTCTGGCTGCGTGTTTGGAGCTGATACATGCCCATGAGCTGCATTCATAGCTGTAGTTGCACACACTACAAATGTTGCTGTTTGAGAGGTTTTGCCACATACATGTTAAATCTGTATATGCATATGTACATTTTATGTTTTTTAATGAAAAAGCAGAACCATGATACAAATGAAAGATCAAATATCCAATCTACCCATTGTTTTCATGACAAAAATAAATGTATGTTTACTCCACGCCATTTCCAAAAAACCACTTTCAGATGTTCAAGTCTCAACACTGCAAATGTAAAATGAGATTATGGAAACATACACTTTTGATTAAATCACCAACTTTTGATTTCAATTAATATCTGTGGCCCAGTAGAAAGGCTGTGCAGTGATGGAACTGTTTAAACCTGCTTCAGACACTGCCTTGTGAGTCCCAACAGTGACTCCCTGAAAAGTGCAAGGGCTGCTCTGAAGGGCCACAGGACTTAATCATCTTATTAGAACTATTTTAATTCTGTATCTGAGATTCCCTGACAATCAAATGTAATCAAGGAAAGCCTCTGCAAGGCTGCAAAAAGCTCACAGCTAATACAACTTGCAGCTTTTATTGCCATTTCTTTAGTTACAGAGTCAAACGTTGTGTCAGAGCTCTGACTTGGTTAATTGCTTACCCCTAACCCCACGAATGTCGTGTTGACATTCCTAACCAAAGCAGTCTTGAATTTTCAGCTCGAGTTCTTCTAGATTGTAGGAATCAGAAGGCTGATAATATACTATAATTCTATGTGTAAAGAAAGACTTTTTTCTTTCACTAATCTCTTCCTCATCGCAACCTAACATTAAAGCTCATTCATTTTTTTTATGCTCTGCTTACAGTGTATTGATTTTATACATGGATGTTTTAGCACGACTGCACAACATTTAAAATAAACGTCATCCATTCAGGGTGCTTTAAAAACACTTCCTCTTCTTTACATTTTATATAGCTCTTGGTTTTCTGGGCTTTTTTTCAATTAGAAAACCCCAAACCTGCAATATACGTGGAGCAAACTGAAAATGTGTCTCATTAGTTGCTGCCTTATCCCTTAACAGTTCTGTTCAAATTAAAGAGCCTATGCACAGAGCAGGGACTTTAGCAAAATGTGGCTTTGAGCCTTAGAATCAAAACAAAGAATATAACTAGCTCTTGATCTGGAAAGTCTATCACAGCATTTTATGAGACAATATTATTTTAGAACAATATCCGCATTCAAATTGATGGGACAGGACTGGTGAAGGTTCAGTCTGTATGTGGCACGAGCTCTTGCAATGCCCTACCAACCAACACACCTCCCTTCTGCACAGGAGAGATGGGACAGCAACTCCCAGTAGAAGATTTAAAACTCCACAGCACAGGCTCTAAGTGCTTCATTAGAAGGAAGGGGTCGCTAACCATGCATGCACTGCCGGAATAAACCTGATGTGAAGCCAAACAAAAAGCCATCTCCAGAATTACGTGTGCATGTGAGGGGGAGTCTGAGCTTTTGCACTGAGCAGAAGGGTGCTCAGATGGCACTACCACAGCAGAGATAGCAAATACAGATGGTGTGCTCCTCTGATAGACTCGTCTGTGAACCTCTTATTCATAAAAGATTTTGTATTTGCCCATTATCACAGTGACCCTATGGTGGGGTGCTTTTAGCAAACTAGAGTGCCACTGTTATGCTGTTATTCGGTCCTCCTGACTCTAAAATGCATTCATTCAATGGAGCAATTTTAAGGCACTAACAAAATAAACAACTGTAAGGGTTGGGGTTTTTTTTAATTTTGCTGTTGAACAAAATTATTTTAGTTCAGAGCTCATATAAAATTTTTCCTCCCCAGAGCTTCAAAGATTATCTAGAGGATGTATCTGTCATTATCGCCATGTCCATAAGGATTTTGGGTTGTACATAAATTCAGCGGCATACCCAATGTCACACAACAGGTCAGAAGTACAAAGAGAATATGCTCTCTCAGTTATTCTTCCAATGCCCTGCCCAATAAACCACAGTCAACTTTGTTAACTTGAGCTTGATCTGCATGGAAAGATGAGTCACAACAGCACACTTCTCCTCACCTTGACATTAGAGAACTCCTCAGTAATTGGGAGTTTGTGTTACACCACATTACACACTCCTATTAACCTTTCCTGAACCCCTTTGTGTTGATGAAATCCATCAGCAATGACCAGTGTGATGGCACACTCATTTTCTGAAGAGAAATTTTCATTCACATCATCAAATGACTCCAAGGAGCTCTACATTAACCTGTCACATTTGGCTCTAGCTACACACTGGTGTCTGAGGAACTTCTAAACTGCCTCAAACTCCAGTTTAGTTACTTCACAAAATACACTTTAAAACACAAAATATTGAGATATTTGTTGCTTTACTGTGATTAGCTACTCAGTGCTGTACCTGGTATACTACAGCCAAAGATCAGCTGTCCTGGGAAATTTGTTATCATCAGCAGACTTGACAAGGATAGTTACTGCTTACCTTGCAAAATAATTTCATATTAAAATCATTGCAAGGGCACTATATCCCCAGCATATTTAATCTTTACAAAGATATTTACTTCTGCTCTATTTTTACCTCCCTGCTATATGCAAGTGCTACAAAACCAAATGCATTAAAGCATTAAGGTGAATGGTGATCAAAACCAACCAAACCAATTCCTGATTTAGCAATATCCCTCTGCCCCGTCTGTGAAACGCTCCACACAAGGTGTTTCCTTGAATCTTTGCACAACTGGAAGTGTACAGCTATGCCACGTAAACAGCATTAATTGGAAGAGTCTTCAACACAATAAATTTCACAGAATCTGTCTATGTAATTACACATACCTTTTATTTTAGGAAAAAACATAAAGCCCTATTTTAATCTTAAAAAGAACATTCTGGAACTCCATTTTGCACAAAGATGTTCTGATACTCTTGAAAACTCACTACAGTATTTGACAAGAACTGCTTTGCAAAACACCCGTCAGTATAAATCTGCAGAATTAAAATGTGACCCAGAGGGCACGTTCACCCAAGGCAAAGCCATCACTGTATTTTCAGCTGAAAGCAACTATAGTGGGAGCATATTCGACCAATCTGCTCCTCACAAAACACTGAGCAAGCATGTAAGAATGCAGTCCTTTCATCCTGGAGAGCTATTCTAGGCCACTGAAGATTCATTCAGAAGTAGGGAACCTGACAACTTACGGTCTTCACCAATTCTCAGTGGGAATGAGATACAACAACACTTTCTTTTGTACACGAAACTGCATTAGTCTTCTCTGAAAGCCTTTATGGTTACTGGAAACAGGAACAACCAAAAGAGACAGCTTGCTTTGTGCTGTAAGGTCACAGGATACACCAGAGATTAATTCTTTCAATCACACGTTCTTGATAATGTTGGGGTTTTTTTGGTTTTTTCCTCCTTATACTCCTTTTATGACTGTGTGTGTCTCTCCCTCCTTATTGTTCCACCTCTGCAAACCTCTATGCCTGCCTTACACCCAGCTGTTGTTCTGTGTTTCAGTATTTCTATCTACTTTTATTAGACAATGCTTATTTTCCACCTCAGAAAAATTACACAATTGTCTTCTCACCTTCCATGATTGCCATTAAATGAGCAATAAAATAAAACGAGCAACAAAGAAAGCCAGAGACAAAGGGGAATGCACGCAGAAAAGAAGAAGTGTATTCTAAGACAAAACTTTGCTTAGCAATATCCACGTCTTGTGACGAGATTCAAAAGCACTGCTCATCTAGAATAGCTAATGGGTTTTGTTCATCAGAAAAAGAAAAGCAGTCTCATCTTCTCAGGACACAAATTCTGCTTTGCAATGTTCTCTATCACTTACCTTCATCTGCTTGGATACCACCTCTAAAGCTTTACCCTTTGCATTAGGGGGGATCTTCATCATTAACTCTTAAATGGGCTTCATTTCACTGTTTGTCACTATGAAAGACATGGCATTGATCCCTGCTGCACTTTTCTGTATGCACCGATAAAAGTATTTATATTGATTTTGGGGTTTAGACAGGTATGAGAATAATACATACCAAAGGGGGCTCATAACAATGAGAAAAAGCATATCTGGATATCTGGACTCAGGCATCTAACTTTAGGCTCCCAATTCTTCATTTCATCACTGAACATGAAAAATTTTTTTTGTTTTCAAAATCTAAATTCCCCTCAGTCACATCAAAGCCAGCAGTGTCAGTGTATTCTCAGCATCTCTGAAGATCAGACCACCTGCACGTGGCCCGAGTGCAGATGTCTTGAGAAGAATTCAGCAGGCTAACCGTAAAAATAAAATAGAAAAAAGGATTTGGAAGCCAAACTATTGCATTTGGCAGTGCCTGGAAGTGTGAAAACACATTTGTGGTTTTTGCCACACAGCTAATGCTTTTCATTTCCATATGTGATTCCCAGTCACTCATAAAACTTCATAAGAAGCAGTATAGGATGACCAGCCTTTCTGTACATTTTGGGAGAGTAGAATATTCATCAGGAATTCTTTCAAAGCCTCTTAAAACAAACTGGGAAACACACAAGGAAAAACAAAGGGTTAAAGTTTGACTGCCAAACCACATTTAATCCAATATTTAATAACTGCCTTTGAAAGACTGCAATATGATATAAACTGATGTCCTGTACAGCAAAACTTGCCCAGATCTTTTTCTCTTTGTGCCATTTAGCTATGCTGTACATATTCTTAGACTGGCTTTGGTTTTCTTGTTTTGTTTTTGTTTTGTTGCAGTTTTTTAAATTCAATTTGGATGAATAATCTACAGAAGCCTATGTGTTAGATGCCTGTGATATATCATACACGGGTATTTCCCAACATCACTGCAAAGAGTAAATAAATACAATGAGCAAATCAAAATTTTCCAGAGAGGACTGAAGTCTCCGTCTCTGTCCTTATTTCCCCCTGAAACTGAAAGCACAAGACATTTTAATGCAGTGTACACAGCTCCCTAATGATATCGCCTTCATCAAAACCTATGTCAGAAATAAATCAGATTCGGACCCTCTAATCAGAAATTTGTTGTCTTATGACTGTATTACAATCCAGTCTGTTTTTCCTCCCTCCTCACAGAAAACTATGTAGAGTTTTCTAGTTAGCTGTATCATACATACGCAAACATGGAGATGCTTATTCAGCTTTTTTTGATCCTCAAATGACCGGGAAGTTTTTTGTAATTTAGGAATTCATTACGTTAACAACAGAGTTCATCTCTCAAAAACACACAAAAGCATATCAACGTAGAGCACCACAATGGGTCATTACTGTAGTGTATAGAAATAAACCATCTTACTCCAGAGTCTCTAATAGAATGCATAAACTAATACATTTATCAGAAAAAGTCCAGAGCTTTGGCACTAGAAAGGAACCAGCAACAGCTTTGTTTTGCTTGGTCAATAAACCACCCTTAATGATAATGTATCTATGAATTAAAGATGCATCAATCTGCATAGCAGAGAATAGAAGCCATGAATAACAGCCAAATCAATACTATGAAGTCATAAAGAATACAGTGTGCTCTCCTTCAGGCTAATGGTAATTAATTTACTTTTGCTCCCTTCACACATGAGAGGAAGCAAGTAGAAGAACACGTTAATCACATAGAAGTTGTTAATTAGAAAAAGAACACATACTGTTACCTCCTTACTGAATCTTTTCTGGTCATATGCTTAGAGCATTTCAAAAAATATTACTTTATTTGCACATATTCAGAGAAAACAGCTTGTGTTTTGGGAGCATATGCACATAATGGCTGATATTTTCAAGTACTACAATTGGGAGGTTTGCTTCTTAAATAAATGATCTTGTTCTAGCTGGGATGTTTGTTAGTATGGATGACTGATGCCTAAAATTACAACAGCACTGAACTCTAAGTTTGCTTATGCTGTGGCTTAGTTTCTTTGATTCAAATCCACTGTACTAGTTAATTAGATAATAGTAGGTTGTTTGTTTGTTTGTTTTCAATAAAAAGAATACCAGGTTTAAGTGATCAGCATCTAATAGAGGTATCCTCGTTTTAGGAAATGCAAACTATCTGGAGGTCCTGTTCATCTGATGGACTGGCCTAAAAGGCATCAAAAAGCCTCTAGAAGAGGAAACAAGATACAGCTACTGGTTCTCTGGTTTTAAAGAAAGTGCTGCTACTTTCCAAAGAACAGAATTTTAATATTCATTGGGTTTGAATTCTGTTAAGTATTAAAGTATTGTCTTGGAACAAAGTAAACCCTAAACTGCTAAAATTAACGGTACATTTCCGCAAAGACATCGACATTAGAGTTTCCATTTTTAAAATATATTCCTCATGCCAACGTTCAGCAAACTGCCATCAGCAGACCCCTATTGTTTCGCTGCTTAGTCAAAATACACGATTTCACTAAACAGAGAACATCCAACAAAGGCACCAGAATCACAGGTTACTGCCAGGCAACCTATTGATGAACTCCTCTACCAGCACGACAAAGCAATGACCTTGGTGAACTGCACTGGGGCCTCGAGCAGCAGAGTAATGAACATACATTGAAGTTAAACTCACAAGGGGTCCTACCGCAGCAGGCAGCACAAGGCAGCACTCAAAGCTGCCGGTAGGTGAATTTAGGGTCCCAGTGGCCATTTCCCACCCCTCCCCAGTTTTGCTAAACTCCTGCCCCCAAGCACAGAAAAGCTGACTTCTGAGTCTGAGCTTACCTGGGCTGTTCACTGTGGAGGGTCACATCTCCATTTTGTGAGTTCTCGGAGTTGTTGTGAAAAAAGCATAATGCACATAACCAAAGGCAGAATATTCCCAATTTCCAACATTTTTGCCACTTTAACCTACTGAAAATTATAATAATTATTTAGATTCTTACCAAACTCTACTCTGCATTGTAAACACCCTGAATTTACTTTCAGGTTTCCTTCTTTCACAGAAACGTAATTTGTACCTTTTTATTACGAGTGCACAAAGACCACTGGACATCACTAAAATACCGTTGTGGCAAGCGGGCATTGTGCTTGCATTCGGAGGTACAGCAGCGGCTGTGCCGCGTGCCCGGGACTGCCAGAGGCATACATCTGTTTGTGCAGTTCTACTTCAGTAGTTTAAGGAATGAAGTATCACCTCATTACACAACTGCCATGTATGAGTGAATTTGTGGAGCTCGCCCTCCTCACAGCCAGACAGTTCTAATCTCCTTGCGAACGGCAGTGGCAGCACAGAGATGAAGTGTTAAGCTTATCAGGCCTCATCTGTACCATCACCTACTTAGTTAAACCCAGGCCATCCATTTCTCTGTCATTTCTTTGTTCCTGAGGTGCCCGAATGCGTAATAGCCAGTGGCAAAAGATGCAAGATATCTTTAAGACTTCAATACACCACCACCTACAATCTTATTTTTTTTAAACACAGACTGAAAACAATTCACAAGCACCATTTTAATCATAGGTTGCACTACCTGCTTATTTTCTTACCCTAGAATTTTCTTATACTATCACCACATAACCTGTTACATAGAGCTACTAATTTACTTTATATTAACTTTCAAGGTTTTGTATAGAAATTCCTAACTCTGAAAAAGCTTATGTTCCTATCACAGTTGGGAAGCATTCTGGCAATTGAAAATCTTATGGCTAATAAAAAAAATCAACTTTGTACTCAACCATTCTTTTTGGGCATCATCAAGCAAATCAACAGAGCTTTAAGGCACAAAATAAGGGTTGTTCTTCAGTGCCTTTAAAAAGGGCATCAGAAAAGGTTGCCTTTAATTCATTCGAAACCAAAGTTCCCTTTTAACCATCTGATTTTAGTAACACAACTGTACTTCCAAAATCATACCTTATGAATCTTTATTTCAGCAGTAGGACACAAAACTGCACAGATGAGCAAGAGCACCCACAAGACACCCTGAGCTCTGGGCTGGCTACAAGGCTTGCCCTCAGATCCACATCAAGCTGCGGTTTCAGGAGCATCTGAGCCAACACTGTAACCTCCTGGTGAGCAGTTTGACCAGAAGATCTTCCTGAGCACTTCCTGAAGCCAGAGGACTGAGATGGACCAACGCCCAGGGTTCCGAGTCACCAGCTGAAGGAGACTCTTCCCCTCACCCCCAGCTGTGGTGGAACAGCAAGTAAATGTATATCTACAGAGCCTGTGTGGATTCCTGAGCGTTATTTATGCTTTAACAGTGCCATCTTACATGTCTAGATGTCTCTGAAACACCCTCATCAGATTTAAACTGAACGATGCCTTAGTTGAAAAGGGAATGTTTTCCAGCCTTTAAAACAAACAAAAAACTGTGCTGTTCATAATTTGCTTTTGGCTCATTCTTCAAAATTTTCCTATTCCAATTGGAGATTAAAAGTCAAATCACAGAATACTGCCAATCACTTCATCAGTAGCTCCTTGCAAGTCACAAAAATAAAATTACATATTTATAGGAGACAAAGCAAAAGAGAATATCTGTTGCAGTAAATTAGGTAACTTTGCAATAACAGCTTACATTAAATAATGTTAATTTGATTCTGGTCAATTTTACAGCTTTTCTGTCAATACTGCATTTGAGAAAAAAGTCAAGAAATATTGACTTTTATTTATGCAAATATTCCAATCATATCTAAGCCCATTTATATTCTTGGTTCAAATGAAGAGTGTTCGGTGATTGCTTCAAAGATTTGTGGTGTGTGGAAGCTCATTCCCAAAACAACAAATAGAAAATTGCATGAACCCATTGCTTAAACAACAATCTAGAAATCAGGGCTTAGATGCCACAAGGTGTGAAATAGGATACACTACACAAAAATCCACTGACAAGACAATATTGCTAAACAAAACAGTGGAGCAGAAATTGAAGAAAATGCAGAATATCTAAACAGAAATACGCTAAGAATATCGGATCTCTGGGACTCAGTACTAGAAGTGAAAACATTCTTCAGCAAACTAACCTTTCACCACTTTCCAGTCAAAAGTAAACACCAGTTACCGGATTTAGAACCCTTTGATGACTCTGATAGCTGAGTAAATATTCTCCTCTACCCATTAGGATCTCCTGCCAAAACAGACTGAGGATACCCAAGATGCCACTATGTATTTTCGAAGAGTGACTCACTCCACCATGAGCAGTTTATTTCACAATTAGCGGTTACAGAAATCACCCATCCTCTATCACTTCTGGTGAACCATTAACATCCTATTAAGAATTCCAGCCCTAGATTATTTTTTTCTCCCCATCTGGTTCTGCTGACCCAGTGGGTAGGATTTCTTCTGGAAAAAAGGAAAAGCCACATGGATGAGATGAGGCATGTTTCCGTGAGGCCCTCATAAAAGGCTCTGGTTACGGTGGGATGGCAAGAGGAGAAGTGCCAAAGCACACAAAGCGCAGCTGACAGGAAGATAATGTCCCAGTGCAACTGTTCCTGGATATTTTACTGTTATTGCTTCTGTAATCCTCAGCCCTTTGTTCCATTAATTAGCATGCAGTGGCCACAGTCCTGCCAGAAAAGGTCTTTGTTCCTGGATGATAATTTCATTAACAAACAGAAACATTTCTCAAATTTTGTAACAACAAATGAGCAAAGGTCTTAATCAGCTGGTCATCTCTGGCTTTCTTTGGAATTCTTCAATAACCAATTTCTAAATAGTATCAGTTAATGCCATATGAAAGGATCAATAAATTTAGAGAACATACACAAATCTATGACTATCAGGGGTTAATTTCTGCATATTTTCCATAAAAATGTACAAGTTCCCTTCTGATTTAAGAATTTGGAGGTGGGTTTAAAGGGCACATGTGACAACAAGGAAGGTTAAAAAGGCCCTCTCTTTTGCACAGAACACTAAGAGTCAGAACAAAGCACTTGCTAAATGACAACGGGGAAGGCAACACAAACCTCCCAGGCACTGCGGCTGCCTTCCCTGCACTGCAGCAGTCTGCCCAGGGAATCGTTCTAACTTCTCTGCGTCTTCACTTTCTCCTTCATAAAACAAATGAAATAGGAATAGTTTGATGCTGAAATTGTTAACGTTCTTCAATATCCTTGTGTAGGAAAAAGATGTATAAACATTTAAAATGCATTATTCACTCGTTCACTAAAATATTTACAAGATCTTCTGAAGATGTTTGAACTTAGAATCTTCTGAATGAGTTGAAAAGGACCAGGTATTAGCATATAACACAGAGCCAACTGAATAGAAATGAATGAATATCCGAAAGGACCACTACATTTATTTCTACCCCAGTAGGTATCTTCACAAACCAGATCTTTGAAGCTGCATCTGAAAACCGGGTTCCATTGAAAATATTTTTGTAAATAGAAGGCTCACTTTTTTTCCTAAAAAAGCACATACATTAAGTACACAATATTTAAGGCTTATTTAATATCTTATTTCTTTCCCAATAATCTGTATCATGCATTTTTACACTTCTAATCATTCGTTGTTCTTCCAGTCATTAGTCCTGGCTTGTCACCCCTTTTCCAGGGCTGAATTCCAAAGATCCCATATTATTCCACTGCGTTTCACAAGTTGAATTTGAAGAAATCATCATTTTATTCTATAATAAAACATCTAGACAGGCAGCATATACTCATGCTTCATATTTTTGTCTTGGATGCAATACTTTTAATTCTTTAAAGGGAGAGCTACAATATAAATCAAGCCTGATGTCAATGGTCCCTATACAGAGGCTTTAAATTTTAGAACACTGAACTGTCACATTATTAATAATTCCTTCAAAATTCAGCTTTCATTTTTCATATAAATATATATTGAGAGAGAAGAAATATCGCAAAACTGTGCTTTGTAATTCAAATATTGCTGAGCGAGACACAATGTGTCTAGTTTGAGCAACAGTTACAGTAAATAATAAAATGATCTATAATACTCGATGACAGAGACAGAAAAAACTCATAGAAATCATAAAAAGTCTTACTATTTAAGCTTAAACCTGTTTTCAAACATCAATTATTTTACCAATAAATACAATGTAATAATAGCCAAACAGGTTTTGCAGAAGCAGTTTTTAAGTCCCTTGATACTTGAGAGCAACTATGGAAAATTTAAGTTAAAGGGATTTTGGTTTTGCAGTAAAATTAGCACAAGCGAAATTTTGGGTTATAGTCAAAACTACATTCTTTGGGGAAGAATGGTCTTGTGGTTGAGATATTAACCTTGGACTTGAAAGAACTGGGCTCAAGTCCCAGCTTTGCCAGAGTTTTGCATAACCTTGAATTAGTCACTTAATTACTCGGTGCTTCTCTTCTTGAGGTATTAAACAAGGATAATAATATTGCCATGGTCAGCTTCACCTTGCTCTTTGGCTTAGTCTGGTAAATCAGGAAGGAAACAAAGTCTGTGTAAAGCCCCAGTAGTTTAGTCCCAAGAATGATTTATTTCAGAACTAAGGGTTAGTTTCTGTTCTGAACCCTTGGCATCAGTCTCAATTTGCATTGTGGAATCCCAAACACCAAAAATCCCAGGAACAATAACAGCATTCCAGTAATAACATCTGTATCACATATACTGTATCAGCATAAAACGCAAAGGTTTATTATACTGACTGCTAAAAAACCTTTAACTAACCTCAGACCTAATATAAAAACTCAAAAGACAAATATTTGCTTTTTAAATATCTTACTGTATTTTCAGCACATATACTCTATGTGTGTGTGTTTAAAAAGTGAGAAGAATACAGAATTTTGAGTAAAACTTGACTCAGATGTAATAAAATGTACTTTTCATAATTCACCTGCAGGAAGGATATACAGAAAGAAGCAATGCTCTTTATGCAGCAAGAGCAGTTCCTGCCCCTCTGAAGAATGGCCAGACACTCAAACAAACGTAAAACCCCCTGTGTTTCCCTCCACTGAAATGCTTAGGCACATGATCTGTTACTCAGCCTATAGAAAGTTATCCACTCTGCAGCATCTGATAAATATGTATCATAAAGCATCACAAGTACTTTATATCACTTAAAACCAGTTTTCAATATAAATTCCCTATTGTTATTTTCCCCCAAGAACTTTTCAGAAATGTACTGAGTAAAAAATATTTTCCAATCACTAGTTAATTAAAAACAGCACAACTCCACAAGAAATCAACTGCAATTAGAACCACAGCACACTTATTTTCTATTTAGATTCCATAAAATCATGCACAAATCAAGTGAAAAGCTTTTAACAAACACAATATCAAAGAATTTAAGCTGACTGATGAGCAACTTTGGACATCTGAAAAATGCAATAATAAAACCATTCCAACTATAGCTGAGACGTCAGTTTGCAGTGGTTTGGAAATGAAAGCTGCTGCTGTTCCTATCCATAAGTTTGCAAGAAAAAGAGAACACGGTGGACAGCAGGACAGATGTCATGAGAGAAAGATGTAGAGACACACTATTTAAAATGGTAAAGGAAGTGAAGTTCACGTGTTGAACAAGAAAAGAAAATTACATCAGTTTGGAATTAAGGGCCAGGAATTCATTCTTCTTCTGGGCTCTGTCGATGGAGTACCACAAACCACTCAAGCTTAGCATTTGAAGTTTATGTCATGCCCAGAGCTCCTCAGTGGAATTATGGCTCTCTAATTCACAGTTGCCACTATTTATTCCATACATTCTGATTCCCTGGATTTCATTTGCACAAGGAGCACACACACACTCATTACCCCTGGACCATTATGTACTGCATAAATCACCATTTCTTTGTTCTAAAGCCGAGTGTGTAATCCGTCCCAATGGAGAAACAACAAAATCTAACTGCATAAGCAATTTTCTTGTATGTCAGATTTCTCTAGTCCAAAAATAATAGAGAGTTTCACACAAACTATTTGCTTCTCCAAAAAGTTCCCATTCAGAAACACACAATGTCTAACTATACTCAGTTTCCTGGAAGTTAAAGTAAACAAACCAAATGGGGACAAAAGAATCCTATAGTCTAGCAAATGAAGCCACAGTCTTAACAGATCAAATTTTTTTATTAACCACAACCAAAAACCTCTGTGAAAATTAGGTACCAAGGTAAAGCTAATGTTATTAAAACAGCCTAAAAGAAATCATGACTTTATTAGCCTGTTTCATAAAATTAATGTGGGGGAGAGGGGAAGGGACATGAAAAAATAATAGATGTAATCAGCCTAAAAAAACTTCAGGTAGGAGTGGATGAATCTTTCTTTTTAAGTTGGGTTGTTTCCCCATGAATCTGGAGGGAATTGCTTAATGCATTATATGCAAGTGTTCTAAATCATTTTAAACAAAAAAGATTTGCATACAGCATATGATACATCCCTGCAAACCCTCCTTCATCTACTTGATCAAACCGACATCAGCACAACTCTTACTTGTGCAAACAGTAGCCACAGGAGAAGCAATTGCCACAAAGATCTAAGCATTAAAGCATATATAGACACCATGAAATAAAGAGCCCCAAACACTATAAAATCAGTATGAAATACAAGAACCTGTAATTCAAGCAGCAGCAAGAAACAAACACACACAATGTAAATGCAATATATTACAAAGAGCAAAATTCTCCCACAGCTAAATAAGTGCTGTGAGTGGTCGGCACGAAGCCCCAGAGCTGCAGAGGTGCTGCAGCAAAGAGCAGCTCACAGCACTTCACAGAGGGAGAGCAGCAATATTTGAGACTACTTTTATTCCATCAACATCTACAATTTAATCAACTCCATTTTAAGGTCTTACTTACTGCAGCTTATGAAAAAGGTGAGATGTTTCAAAACACAGTTACCCTATAAAATCCTATAACCAGAGGACAACTCGATATTTCTGCTAAAACCGAAGGGTACTGAACAGTGCCTTGATGTAACTGCTACCATCAATTTCTATTAGTCTAAAAATACAGCACTGTAAGAATCGCTCATTCCATTTTATATTTTTACATGTGTTCTATTTCATCAAAACATAAAAATCAGATTTATCACTGTTTAAGAGCTCACACAACAATTACAAATCACTAGTGAAAGATATGTTCTTCTTTGGGCACTGATACTGTATTTCCCACGGCTACAGCAGCTCCAGTCCTCTCACTTGCAGTTTGGAGGGCTGCAAAAGTGAAAGGGTACCAAACTCATCTTCTCCCTGAAAAAGCACTGAAAAGACAGAATCTTACTATTCTAGCTTGAAATTTCAGTCATCTGCATACAGGCCCTCACCAGTATTTACTCTGTGGAGTATTGCTCCATATCCAAGGAAGTGACTCGACTCTACCATGACAATTTGGTTACCGTGCCTGCTCCATAAATCTGCCACTGAAATTTTTGGTTGGAAACAAGTTCACGCACAGGCACAATGACCACTTCTCAAAACATAAGAACCAGATTAATTTCCACATATAGTTTTTTATTTATATATAATTTCTCCGATTTCCAGTGTAAATTGTCCATTTCATGCACTAAATCGTTATGTTCTCAATTAAAAGGAGAAATAATGAAGTCTCAGTTTTGAATTATTTTTAAAACTACAGATACATAATGCAGTACTATAATAAAACCTGCTGCACTATTATTTCAGCTCTGATATAAGTACATGAAAGAATGAAAGATTTTCAAATCATATAGAGAGCACTGGACTATATGCATTACCTTCAGCTACATACACAGATCAGCTGAATCCATGTTTGTTCAATGGTGAACTGGATTAGGAGTATGCAAACATATAAAATCTCAAGACTCTTCCATGGCACAGAGCTTTTCCATTCTACCCAAACTCCCTCAGCTGCTGACTGGGCTCCACTTCACCAAAACTGCACCTGTGGCTGCCTCAGTAGCTGTTCCACCTGCACAGGTCCATCCTGCATCCAAAGGAAGCACAGACACTCCAAGCAGGTCTGCTGATGAGAACTCATGGTAAGAGGGCATCTATTGATGGATCAGACCAAGGCAAGGAGCGCTCGCCACTGGCTCAGCCTGTGAGAGCCCAGCACAGTCACACCTGGACAATCTGCCCAGCAGGTCCCAAATCCTCCTGCCGTTGTGCAGGACCTGCTGTCAGGTCCTTTGCTCCTGGCATGTTACCACAATCTATTAGCTCTGACTCAGGAAATCAAACAGGAATTTTCTGGCATAAAGCTGTGGATGTGCCCTGAGTGCTTTGAGTGTGTGGGAACAGCTGAACATGACCTGCTGTGATGTATTTGAGGACCTCCTGAGTAGAGGGGCTTGGTCTCAGCACAGTGCACACACTACACAGCACTCCCAGATGGGATCCTACAGCAAACTAGTGCCCACAATTCATCTTCTAGAGAAGAAGTCAGTCGCTCTGAAAGACATTCCAAAAGTAAAGCCGTGGAACAAACCAGGGAGCAAAACAAACTCCTAGTGTAGGCAGAGCAAAAGGCAGCAGAACACACCAGTGCCCGTTAGATGATATAGTTCCAACATGCCCAGTTGCAGCAGGCACTGCAGCTTGTCTGCTTTTCAAAATTAAGTCACTTCAGCTTTATTCCCCAAATGCTCAGAGAATAGAGGGACAGAGAAAGGGGGAATCAATACCCTAAGCTTTAGGCAGACAGGCAATCCTCAGCTGACAGTGGGTATTTTATGCCCAAGTCAGATGAATAATCAGTACCTATGAGAGACAGATTTAGGACCATTGACTCAAGTGAATGAAAGCAAAAATTTTATCCATTTTTCTAACAAATTTAATCATACAATGCATTATATGTGCCTACATTTATATTATCCAGGATTAAAGTATAAATAAGGAAAGAAATGACAATTTCTGAAAACTAGCACACAAATGCAGGCATGTGAGTTTTTTAGAAAAAGTGATTTCCAATTCTGAAATAGACAAATTTAATCCTCAAATCTACTAATCCGATCACAGCATTTATATACTGAGCACTTGCTACTTCAAACATGCCTGTTGGGAATGGAGACATTTCTGGTTTTAAAGGCAGCATTAGGTTCAGTTTCAATAACACTCAAGTTTCATAACTATACCAGATCCACGGTGCCAATAAGCCACAAAACTCCCTCTTACCCAAGAGTTTCCCACTCAGTAGTATTCCATGTGTGTTTTTCTTAATAGTTGCTTCCTTCCTTTAATTTTTTAAAGCAACTTGCTCCAAGCAGGCAGTTTGTTACACAAGAAGGGTGAATTTCCACTGTGCATCAAAAGTACAAAATGAACTTCAGAACTTCAGCATGCTTGGTCCTACATAGCTCCTATTCTGCCCTGCAACCCTCCCTCCTTTCACCTAAAGGCAAACCCTGTACTTTGTCTTTTTCTTCTTTGTATAGCTGATATTTTTCCTACATGAAACTAAAGTTGTAAGACATTTATCAACCTAGCAAGCTTTTAAATTTCTTCTCCTTATGATTTAATAAAACAAGCTCAAAAATCAATACAAGTAGAAACAATCTTAAAACTATGAGTGACTGAGGGTGTATTGTATTTGATACCTTAGATAAAATAAAACTTGAGCAATCACAGATCACACACCATAATAGCAATAAAGCAGACAGGATTATGGTAATTAAGAAGTAGACAGATCAATAAAATATCTGCTATATTTTGGAAAGTCAGCAAGTAGCAGTCTTCGAGTTTCTGACCGAGAGAACTCCCTGATACATGTTTTGTTGCCCTGGCATAATCTGTTTTCAGCAAAGAGTTTTGTTATGTGTTTAGCTTAGGGGTGAATTAAAGATAAATGCCAGATTTCAGTAAGTTCATTGCAAAAAATAATTTCAAGGAACCAGTCAAAGCTCAACAAAATATAATGAGTTTCAAAAAATAAAGAGTTTCAAAAAATAAAGAGTTGGATGTTTGGGGGAGGGCGTCTCTTTCCTTTTTAATTCATGGAATCACAACCATAGTCAATTAACTTGTGCGCATGATTTGTGATAGATTATGTGACATTTATAGCAAAACACAAAAATCAATTGAATTTCAAAAGTTTAGTCTCAAGCTATATTTGAAAGAACAAGTTCCTCTGCTCACTGCTGCAGCACAGTTATGTGAGAAAGAGGGAGCACAAAGATAAATCTCCCTGACAGGGTTTTTGTGTTGAGCCACTACTGGCCTGGGCTGATTTCATTTGTAGCAACACCCCTAAATCACCCCCTGCAAGCTTAAGGACTGACTCTGGGCTTTTCTTTTCTTTCGGGGTCCCTTCATTGACATTACAGTGCAAATTTGGAGGCCAGGTCTGAAAAGCATCCCTTAGGAAAACTTAGTTGAGCAGTTCTCTCCCAGCGCTCCCAGGAGCTCACTGCCTGTGGCCGCACTGGTGCTTTCCATTGCCTTCCTCCTGCTGCTCAGCACTGCCCAGCCCAAGTCAAGGATTCCCACCAGGCACCAACTCTCCCCTCAGTCACTACAAGAACAACAGAGGTGGATGCACGTGCCAATAGTTACTGTGAAAGACAAAGAATGAACTGAATGGTACGAGGTGAGACCAAACCTCAATGACATGATTCAGCCAGACAGGATCTGTGATGTTTGTTGACAGATACCATTGACGTTATCAGTGCCCAAGAATTTTTGCAGTTAATACATTAGAATAGCACTACATGCTACTGTGATACTGCTCATCACTAAAGCATAAGGCCAGGTTGGACAGTGCTTGGAGCAACATAGTCCAGTGGGAAGTTTCCCTGCCCATGGCAGGAGGTCAAAACAGGGTGATCTTTAAGGTTCCTCTCAACCCAAACCATTCTGTGATTCTCTAAGGCATGACAGGTATGAAACATGGGACATAGATGAGATTCGGTATCAGTGTAATAAAAGCTGCCAGAGTACAGCTCAAGTCCTTGAACAGCTTTTTGGGCAGCAAGAAGCAAAGGTTTGTCTTTGTTAAGTGATATTCTTGAAAAAAAAAAAAAAACCAAGCATTTTTACATCTGCTTAGAGGACACTAAAAACATGTTGGTAGTGTTGTGTCACTTGAAGATTGGCTGTGAAGATCATAAGCAAGCAGTTGTAACACTGAAACACGATGAACTAGTCACTTCAGAAGCACAATCCCCTCAGCTCCATCACTTTACACGAGGTATCTTTAAAGCACTGAAATTGCCATCACGAAAACCCAAAACCCCCACGGAACTCAACTAGATAAGCAGTATTAAAAAGCTGGCTGTCTCCTGTGCTGAGGAGAGAATAGTGGCTTTGGGACAGGACTCTTCTTTTCAATAAGCAAAGAGACATGACCCTTTCTATTTATGAAAATAAATCTGGGACCCAGTGCTGGGCTCTTCACTTCAGCAAGAAGTTTATTGTCAGCTGCTCACAACAGAAGTATCGGCATCATCCTCATCAAATTTAAATCTGACACTGTTAGAATGGTAGATTGAGAAATGTCCATTGATTTCCACAGCTATTTCTATATTTTCTATATTCAAACCAGAATACTTAGTTATGAATTTCTTTTGTTAAAATTTAAACAGATGCAGTAAACTTACACATGCACGGGTGCACACGCACCATGCCACTTGGGAATAAACAACCCTTGCCATTCCTTTGAGAGAGAAAAGAGAAGACAATGAAGAAACAGAATAGGATAAAGTTAAAAAGTTCTAAATTCAAGTATTTTAATATAATCAATGTCCTTTAAAGAAATCTAAAGCTGAGACTTAACATCCTTAAAGTAGAAGCACACAGGTATAAAGGGGAACAAATTTGGAAACCGTACTAATAACTGACACTTCATTATCACAGTGAATGCATTACTTAGCTTCCATTAATTAATAAACCATTTGTGTGACCAACCATCAATAGACCATAGCGGCATAGCACAGTACATCTATATTTATGTTTCTACATGCAGTCCCTATTCCACCAAGGCAATTTGAAGATAAAATTTTCAGTATAAACACGCATCCAGAAAAATAAACTAGCAATGATGCAACACCTCAGATGAGGAAAAACCCAACCAGTTTTCAAACACTATCTCACTCTGCTATACTTTCGCATACAAAGATTTTGGATTTTTTTTGCCTCAGTGTTACTCCCATATTTTAAAACCTTTCAGTAGCTTGGATGATAAAGCCCACTTTTCTCTGACCAAGATAGGCAATTCCATCCTCAAAAACCTGAAAGGGTATGAATTTTGTCAGAGCCCTTGAGTCACAAATTCCTTCGCTTATGCTTAAAAGGGTGAAAAACCAGATCTTGCAGGGAAAAGACAAAGACCAAAAAAGCCACACCTAACATGGCACCAAAGCTGTACTGTTCCCAGGCTACACACAGCAACAAATTACTCTCTCAAAAGAAGAATGCAGGTCTTACATGAAGTGGAACAATTAATTTCACGCTTGTCAGCCCAGTCTCAATAGCGTGTTGATTTGAATCAGATATTTGTGGCGCATTACTGCATGCAGCGGACAGTCCTGATGCCTCCTGAGCAGACGTATTGCAATGATGACTATCATTGTAAAACAATCCATCAATAAGAGTAATTACAATATTGATCTAAACGGCTCCTTGTTTCGTATCAGAATCAATTCTCAGGAGTTGCCAGAAACAGAAATATCTAATGGACTATTCCATCACTGCAGCAACTGAAACAGCTAATATTCTGGAAAGCTCTTAATAATTACTCATTGACTCTAAATTTCTGCTTCAGTGGTTAACTTTACCCTGCTTACTGTTGCTTGAAAGTCAGTCGCAGTGGTTGAAATAAGATTCCAATGCAAATTTATAAAGTGCTAACATCTGCAAAAAAATTCAAAACCACCTTATATAACTTCACTGTGTTCTGCTAATCAGAGAATCTAATTATTTTTCTTATTACACTGTTTCTGGGTGAGAAACTGCATTTTGGATGCCGACAGCTTGTTTTACAGTGGCTGCTCTTACAGTACCCTACAATAGGCAGGGTGGAATTCATTATAGCTCAGACTGTAAACAATAGAAGGCATAATCCCATTAATGGCATCTTTTTGTGTAAATGTCACTGAATTACAGATGGTGTTGAGGTAGCATCAGCTCTTAACGCTGCATTATAAATTCTAGACTATATAGAACAGTTTAGGTTCTATAGGAAATATAGAAATACCCTTGATATTGAGTCCAGCCATTAACCCAGTACTGCCCAGACCACCACCAACCCATTTTCCTCAGCACCACATCTACACATCTGTTAAATACCCCTAGGAATGGTGATGCTCCCTGAGCAGCCTGTTCCAGTGCTTGACAGCCCTTTCAGTGAAGAAGTTTCTCCTAATATCCTGTCTATACCTTCCATGGCACAACTTGAAGCTATTTCCTCTCATTTGTTACCTTCATTCTTGCAGCTCAGTGGGCTGGTACCTGGAGAACAACTGGTCTTACTATTGAAGACTGAGACAAAGAAGGCATTCAGTACCTCAGCCTTTTCCTCATACTTTGTCACTATGTTTTGCAGCACATCCAATAAAGGATGAGGATTCTGCTCAGCCCTCCTTTTTGTTGCCAATGTATTTATAGAAACATTCTTTATCTTTTATGACAACAGCCAGGTTAAGTTCTAGTTGGACTTAGGCCCTTCAATTTTCGCCCTGCATAACCTCATGACATCTTTGTAGTTCTCCTGAGTTCTCTACCCTTTCTTCTAAAGGTCATAAACTCTCCTTGTTTCTTTTTTCCCNCAGCTCAGTGGGCTGGTACCTGGAGAACAACTGGTCTTACTATTGAAGACTGAGACAAAGAAGGCATTCAGTACCTCAGCCTTTTCCTCATACTTTGTCACTATGTTTTGCAGCACATCCAATAAAGGATGAGGATTCTGCTCAGCCCTCCTTTTTGTTGCCAATGTATTTATAGAAACATTCTTTATCTTTTATGACAACAGCCAGGTTAAGTTCTAGTTGGACTTAGGCCCTTCAATTTTCGCCCTGCATAACCTCATGACATCTTTGTAGTTCTCCTGAGTTCTCTACCCTTTCTTCTAAAGGTCATAAACTCTCCTTGTTTCTTTTTTCCCCAGTTCCAGCCAAAGCTCTCTGTTCAGCCAGGACAGTCTTCTCCACCCACTCATCTTCCAGCACATGAGGACAGTCAGCTCCTGTGCCTTTAAGATTTCCTTCTCTAACAATGTCCAGCCTTCCTGGACTCCTTTGCCCTTCAGGAGTGCCTTTCCAAGGGTCTATGCAACAAAGAGGCCAAAGCCCACCCTCCAGAAGTGCAAGGCAGCAGGTTTGTTCTCTTCCCATATCTTCATACATGTTCCTGTTTCATTTCAGATTTGTCTGTCCTCACACCTAAACTGTCCTGAAAGGGAACTACATGTCGCTAAGACTACATTAAAGCACATTTGCATGCTGATAGCATCTTAAATTGCCAGTAAAAATATATTTAAATTAATAAACTGGCACATTACACAGGCACTGCATGATTCAGCATTATACCATTTCTAATAAAATACTTTTATGTAACACATTAGCATTATCATCAGTTGGAAATCACTAATATTTCCTCTGATGTTTGCTGAAGTAGCATTAATTACGCTCACGTTCTTTTGGTATTCATGTACCATCAATGTAATTAATTTGGAGTTTACTGAAGTGTGAAATGTTGTGCCTGATAATAGATTTCCCAGAACCTCATACAGCAGTCGACCTTAAGCATTCCACTTTTGCTCAGGCTAAACAGAGAGGTTGAGTTCGATACTACAGGATCCTCAAAGGTAAAGCAGCAGCTTAGGAAAGAACAGCAAACCGAAAGCCTTTTTTAAAAATATTTTGCTGATAAGAAGATAAGCTGAAATGTGAAAAGACACCAATGCAAACAGCATGGCTGAGTTCTGACTGCAGGGTGAAAAGGACTAGAATTGCTTCCACTTAGTTTTAATTGCTTGAGTGTCTTTTTGTGAATCACTGAAGGTCTTGGAACTGGACTTAATAACACGGAACATTGTGAAGCAAGGATGCTTAGGGCAAAAGATATGAAATTTTGCAAAGAATATCAAGGAACAATTATTATACTAAATAACAGTCCCCATTCACCCTGCCATTGATAGTAATGAGGAAACTCCAGAAGCCTATATAGGACCTGTCTCAAGTGCCACTGAAGAAAAGAAAAATTTTAATTTTTACCCTCACATGTTTAGGATCAGACCTTAAAATCCAGAGCTCTGCATAAAAACCAACACAATGCTAACATCAAATATTTGAATTCTTTAGATATTTGAACACTTGTCTCCATACCATTCCATTTATACCCTCTAAGTTGTGCTCTACATAATTCCATGTTACTAACCTTGCCATGGTTTTCTTCCTTGAGGGGATTAGATTTCCACCCTAATAATATCATTAGAAAGTTCATCTACACTCATCTAAGATTTTTAATCATTTCCTGGACTCACAGCTGGCACTACCTGTCAAAGGCAATGTTTTAAAAGTCTAGAAATGCTTAGTGCCTGAGCCACCTGACACTACTACTGTCACAATTTTTGTAAAATTTAATCAGGAAAGAACAACGCTCAGATACTACTGAACCACTTCTGATAACTACTGACCTTTTAATGTGCACCATTTTAATTTAACCCTACAGTCACAGGGATGAACAACCAGCAGTTTGTGCTGTTACTGTTCATGTTGTTTCCTTCAAAAAAGGAAAGCTCAGGAAAAGCTTCTTCAAATAGCATGCCTAAAATTCACAAAATTGAGTGAAAAAATTCACCCCAGAAACCCAGAAAGCAAATCCAGAAAAAGCAGATATCTTCTTCAGGGAACAGCTAATTTGCTTTCATGCTCTCTATACAGACACATTCATTCTGTGCTAAGGGTGCAGAGTGTGGCTCAGTGCAGCAGGACAAGTTACTCCAAGCCCAGACTCCAGATACAGGAATAAAAGCACCCTAAACAAGATAGAGTTTTCTGAAAATGCAGGTAAATTTTTATGACAGTATGCTTTCAAAATACTACAATAAAGAGTGTTTGTGAGGTAACCATAAATTATAGGTCACTTAGAACCTCCAGGAAAACTCCCACAGAGGCAAGTTTTCTCTAAATCAAACGCATGCTCTGCACTCAGGATCCTTATGTCTTCAGAATTTATACTTTTATTTCATCCTGATACTATCTCTTTTAAAAACCTTCCTTGAGCAAAAGCTATGCACAGCTGGTGAATGAAGGTCAAAATCCTTGCCCTCTGAAAAGAGCTGACAGAGTAAAATAGCTAATGATGCCCGAGGTGCCTGTGTGCCACCATTAACACAGAACTAGTTCATTCTACTTCAACAAATCATCCTTTTAAAAAAGCAATTTTAAAATTCCAGTGAAATAAGTTTTCTGAATATACCATAAGAAAAAAAATAAAGCACAACTTACTCCTCTGCATTGTTTATATCACTATCATTTAAAACTACATATTCATAAATATCATAATGTGGACAGAATGTTATCAAGCAAGGAAAGATACCTTTAGTCATCTGCAATTATCATAACATTTCAGTATGATCGTAAGCCACCTTCACCAAAAGTTGGCAAAGGAATTCGGTTTGTTTAAATAGATTTAAAACAAATATTTCTACTTTGGATCTTCAAGTTTTGGCTCATTTCAAAGGGCCTGAACTCTTTGTACATAATTAATGCTTACAAACAATTTCAGAGCGTTACTGCCTCCTGCTAAACGGCAGCTCAGAAGAGCCAGTTTAGACCGAGACTTGCAGGCGGGTTTCAAACCACCTATTTACATTTTCCTGCCTGAAGGTTTTACCAACAGAGAGGAATCCAAAGCAACAGAAGCTAGCTCCTAAAAGTCTCCTGTAACACATCGAAGGATATGCTCTGAGAAGCTCCCACCTACAGTCTATGCACAGATATGAAGAATTTGTGACAAATAATCAGAAAAACATTTAAGAACTCTTAGACATTTCAGACAGAACATTATTCCAATTATTTGTCTTGGTTCTACAGATTTTACATCGTGGATTCAGTTTCATATTATTGCTCTGGACAAAACAGACATGGTTTAATAATTAAAATTTTCTCTTCCCACAACATTTTGTTGATTTAACCTTTGTTTAAATAACACTATTCCTGTAGAGACATGCACATTGACACTGACTGATGATCCGGATTTCATGCTGTGTAACCAGTAGCTTATTAAATACAGAAGAAAATCCACATCACTGCAAGAATGAAACTGGTAAAAACTGCTTGCTTCCTTGAGGCTTGAGACACACAACACAACCTGTGTTCCAATAAACACATCACGTTCTTGTAGCAAAATGGGATGTGTGAGACATCTCTGCTCAGCCACTGCATAAGCAACCTTCCAAACTGAGAAACTTGCTGGCAAGATGACTGCAAGCACTGGGAGACCCAACATCCTCTGACAACAACCAGAGCAAAATTAATCTGTTGTAAAATACCCCTTATAGGAGAACTAAGTTGTGGTAAAAGGTTGAACATACAGTAGCAAACCCAGTGAAGCTAAAATTGAAAATGCCTAGAAGTTTACAGTAAGAGACTTTCACCACCTTTACTCATTTTCTTACCACAACCAGTAAAAGATATTTTAGAATTCAGGGTAACAGTAATTTATACTCCAACAGTGACAGTCTCATATTCCATATTAACATTAATAGGAACCTTGTGAAAACTGTTCGGAATGAAACATATTACTCTCCAAAGCCAGCCACATCCTGAGAAACCTCTGTCGATCAAGACTTTGTCATTTACTGTGGCATTTCCACTTTCCTCCTTTTGGGAAAAGAAGAGATACATAAGGAACCTGTAGTTCCCTGGAACTCAGACTTCACTATTACCTGCAGACCTGCTTGCTTTTTGAGTTACAAGAGGAAAATTACAGCCCTCTGCAGAAATAGCTTGTAGCAGTTAGCTGCCCTGCTTTTTATACCTACAGCCCCGTCAAGTCTTTACAAATTCTAGTTGAGAGAAGCAAACATTGTAATTTAGGAGATATGTTGTCAATACTCACATTACTGTCTTACGCTTTTCCCTGTGTGACATTAAAATAAACAAGCGATCTACTTACATTTGTAAAATAATTTTCAATGCTCATTTTTAAGGCACCATAGTTTATCTGAAAAAATTCATGGGCTAGTTGAAAGCTGAAATAGCTTGTGTTGAAACTATAATTAATAGAAGGATTTTTTTTTTTAAGAAAGCACATTCCATTTGTCTTCTAGTACACATTTGCCACAAAATATTTCTTGCTCTGTGTATGTTGAATTAGAGTTGTATAAAAGAAATTAATAGTTCTATAAGAAAGACTCTGTACGCAATACTATTTGTAGACATATGAGATAGAAGTTTTCATGCTTCCAGAAAACTTTTAGACATGTTCATCTAAATACCTAATTAGACACATATGCATATTATTTAAGGCATTTTACTCATTAAACTACTAAACTAATAGTTAATAAATAACATATTTAAGGTAAACACTAACAGGAGTAGTTAGTAAGGAAACCTGGTGCTATACTCTGGAAGTACAGGTCATATTCGTCTTCTATACAAAAATTGCCTGTGTGGAACAGAAAACTAATAATTGCTCACTGTGACACATAAGGCACGGCTCTGAATTGTGATTACATGTGGATGTTTGCAGAGCAGACAGGGAGAGACAGAATTAGACTAATTCAGGACTAAATTTAGCCTTCACCTGACACAGACAAATATCCTTTTTTCCAGCATCAATAGCACAGGACGTGGCCAAGCAAGGTACCTGTCAGCATGGCTCTGGGAGCTGCAGCAAAGCACACATGGCAGCACAGCTCTGCCTGCAGAGCATTTCTGTCTCCTTCCACACCCAGAGCATTATGTTAAAGAAGCTATTCCATTACATTTACTGTAAGTCTCTCCTATTCCAGTTTGCACCATGTGTGTTACTGTGAAGCACACATAAATGCAGATTAACTCAGCCAGTTCAAAGGATCTCACTTCTTCTAAAGACACACAAACAGTTTTGTTTGTTGTCATCCTCTTAATCTTCAGACTCTTCTCAGCCACGTTGCCAAGATACATTCTCATGTTATTTCAGCCACTAATAATTTACCCACCTGACAAGTAATAAATTCACTTGCAAGCTTCAGGACAGTAAACCAGAGAAGCTAAACTCATGAATACCTAATCCACTTGAAACTTTGCTTCATGCTGGGGAGGCAGCTGCTGTGCTGTGGCCACTGCTTATTACAGCAATCACAATTATTTCACTCGTTCCTAGAGTGCCTGTGCTGCTGCAGAGTCCAGCTGTTCTCTCTCCTGCTATATTTAGGCTGCAGACTACTGGGGCTGGGTTTGTCTTTTCATTGCCCATATGTAACTATACACAATTGAACTCTGAGATGCTCTAAAACAAAGATGCAAAAATTACTCAAAAAAACAAACACCGTAGGAAAGTTTATGATTTTCCTTCTATCTCAGACTGGCTGCCATTATTGTTATTCAGATTACAGAAGTTATAAAAACAAAAGACTTGTCAGTTCAATGGCTAAATAAATTACTTTAGCTGGAGTCAAGAGGAGCTATCCCCTGCTTGTCCTTTCATTTTGAAAAAGAAATATACATGTCACTTGAGAAATAGAAGTGGAGTTTGGAGACAGTGTAAAGGTTGAATTTTGACTTTTACAAAACATTCTGAAAATGCAAGAATTAAATGCTTTGCATTTTTAGGACACCATCCCATTACTTAATTATTTCCTGGGTACAAAGAGGGAACAAATTCCAACTCTGTAGGGGAAAAATGTTTAGTTTGCCTCAATAGAAAATTCTTGGGATCTTTCCCATTAGAACTGCTACTGTTTGCTGCCAAAGCTGTTGATAGACTTCAGGGACAAGAGAGCAGGCTACAGTGTGCTGGTTCTCACTGAGATGCTGCATGTGAGTAATATGGGAAGAGCTTCTCCTTTCACTTTCTTGGATAATCAGAAGCATTTTACTCCATCATCCTACCCAGGTTAACACTGGAAGATGAAAATAGTAGATGTCTCAGGCAGTGGCTTCCAAGATCATCACCAACAGCACCAGCACCGCCACAAAGGGCTGCAAACACTTGAGAAGAGCCAGGGCAGGTGCAGGGAGGGCAGGCGGACACCCCGGGCTGCAGCCGCCCAGGAGCAGCAGCGCAGGACCACAGCAGCTCTGGGGCCCAGGTGGCACCCCTGCCATCTGTGTTTCCAGCTAATCATCCTCTCAAGGCAGGGCCGCTGCCATCAGTCCAAAAGATGAAGTGCTCGAAACCGCAGCAGCCGTTTAGATCCTCCCATCACAAAGGATGTTTACAACTGGAAACACAGGAATCTGCTCGAGCCTTTATCTTTAAAACCCGAGCGAACACAAATCCCTCGGGGAAATAACAAATGAGCAAGTTATGCTCAGAAAAACAATTTAGCTGACAAACTCAAGCACTTGTAAACTAAGAAAAGCTCAATTTACAGTTGCAAAAGCAAAAGTATTTTAGCTTGCTTATACAAACACTTTATGATGTAAACTTAACTCTGCTTAACTTTCTTCCTGAGATCAGTAACTTTCAGTGCACAGGATGGTCTCTCAATCTCACAAATTAAGGTTTCAAATGTGCAATTTTGCAATTGTGATGATGCTTTTTATGCAAAATTATTGTATTTAATTGCTATTTTATTTCTATTCAGTTCTAATGTTTTGCATCAAGGAAACATTTCTATGGATGCAGCAACATTTTATAACTCCAGATGTAGATCTGAATCATTAACTGAACCTCAGAAAACCAGACACTAATTCCAACAGCTGAAACAGTGTGAATAAAAGCAAAAGCTGCATCCTATGCATCCCTATAAACCCCTTAAGAAAATACACCCCTAAAAAGACTTGCCTTTGCATCTTTGGTTTGAAAAAGAAATGCTTAGTGTTTTGATTCACTCACTGAGATCATCTTCCACAATTAATTGTGACTTTCACAAAAAGAACTTTCCTTAACCTGCAGAAGACAAGTGGGTTGTATCTTCCATTTCAAAAGACAATGTGCACAACTAATCCAAGAATGTAAAAATGACTGAAGAGTGGCTTTGTGCTTTTCAAATCCAATGCTCAGTGTGCAAATTGACAGTGATCTGTTTTCTGGGTGCTGTCTCACAGTTCTGTCAAACAGCTTTGTGCTGGGACAGGTTGAAAACACAAAATTTTGTACTTGTACAGCCATCACAGAAAATGTCAACAATGTTGCTTTGGCAGGCATAGATGCTCTCAAGGTACTTTAGTAAAAAAATAGAAGTTCAGAGATTTCCATCCCACTGACAGACTGACAGAGACAATCAGCTACATGATTTTATTATTTAAACTAAAGCAGAAATCTCTGTGTTAATGAGATACATTTGGGAACTTAGGGTCAAACCCTATGATGGTTAACACAGTGAAAAGATATGAAACATCACAAAGCACTTGAGGGGAGTTCCTCACAACATTAATTTTTAGCCTGGCAGAGTAATACTCATTATAAGATCCCACAGATGAAAACTAATGTACTGTGAATTTTATACCACTTCATTATAATTCAAATGACTTTTTCTTCCTTCTTATATTTTCATTGTTTGATAAACTAAAATACCTCTACTCTTTCTATAAAGCATAGGGATAGTGGCAATGTTCATCAAAGAGGGTATTAAATAAGTTATATTCAACAACTAGATATGGATGAATATTATTGAACTACATTAGGCCACAAAATTGTCATTTCATATCAAAATATGACTTACATAGCGAGGTAAAAAAACCTAAAAAGGCAAGTGTACTTTTAAGGGAAAGAAAAATCAAACCTTTTGTATTAGCTGTGCACTGTTTAAAGTCATAGAATCATAGACTCTTTTGGGTTGGAAGGGACCTTAAAGACCACCTCCTTCCAACCCCCAGCCATGGGCAGGGACACCTTCCACTAGCCCAGCTTGCTCAGAGCCCCATCCAGCCTGGCCTTGGACACTTCCAGGGATGGGACAGCCACAGCTTCTCTGAGCAACCTGTGCCAGGGCCTGCCCACCCTCACAGCAGAGAATTTCTTCTGATAAAAAATGATTTTATGAGAAGCACTTCACAGACACTCTTCAACTATTAAGGAATTGTAAATAAACATTAAGTCTTACCTACAAAATAAACACATTTTGTAAATTGTATCACACTCAGTTTTTTGTAAGCCACTGGTAAAAAATTAGCCAAATACATTTTACACAAAGTCACAGACCATTTTACTGGACCAGGTACATTTGGATACCCAATAGTTTCTCAGCAATTCCCTTATTTTCATGATAAAGAGTCAGTTTCACTGTTGTTCACAAACTAAAGAGACATTTTAAGTACTGGCGTCTTTTCTGTCTTGAGACCCTTGTCCCAATGTCGGTTGCAGTCTATCACAAAAACATTAATGTAATTACCATAATAATAAAATTAGGTTGACAAACTATTTTCTTATGCTAATTTGCACAATATCAACAGTTCACTCCCTATCTCTTGATGCTTTCTGCGAAGAACATAAAATGCACTGAGTTTCTTCCTGTGCTACTGAAAACAAAAGTGTTTCATTATGAACTAAACTGTTTCTGTCCCATGCTACAGAACAGCTCTTTTCTTTAATCTCTCAATATAAAAGCCTCCATACACTATTGCTCCCCACTTTACCATGCTTACTGAAATCTCTGGGACTTTCTCCACTAATGCCTTTCATACCTCTAACTACATACAGCCAACTTCCCCCCTGCTTTTCAGGAAACAGTTTAGAGCCATAAATATAAAATAAATTTATGAAGGAATCAAAACACAACATCCCACAACTATGTCTTTGCTTTCACACAGATTTGAAGTAGGTCAAAACCTTTCAAATGACTACTGACAATTCAATTTTCTTCCACCCCTAGTGTGTCTGTGAGTGCCTATCCATCAAAAGATCTGCCCTGTTTCTTTGTGCATTTCAAATAATTTTCAATACTTCCTCAAAGAGTCTGCAGAAGACAAGAGATTTTCAGTTCAGCACTCCCCCTGCACACTCCAGATTTGCCTCTGAATTCCCAGCTCTCCAACCACCACTCTCTCCCAGTGCTGCACTCCAGCATCCTTCCCCCTGTTGAGGGCCGGCGGTTCCCGCTGTGGCACAGCTGGCTGACTGGGCACGGTGCTCCCCCCGCCAGGGCAACCGAGCCTGCCAACAGCTGGGACACACATCTGGAGGAAAGGAGATTGCTCTGGGCAGGAAAGCCATGGAGAAGACAGCTCCCCTACCTCACTGAATAGGAGGCAGTGAGTGGCCGAGCAGAGCCATGAGGTGGTCTCAGCAAAGACACTGCCAAGAAGGGACCACCTTAGTTTACCAATCCTTCAGTGAAATTTATAAAGGGAAGATGGAGATAACAGAATTCATCAGAGTCCCATCATAACGATCTTGATTCAGAACATTTTTGTGATTTGGAGTACATCTGACTAACTTGGGAATATCAGTGTTACTGGGAGCTGGGGGGCAGACACTCTTTAGGGGCAGCAGATGCCCCTGTTCTGGCTCATATATTTTGGGGAGGAACGCGGTTTACCTCAGATCTCTGGATCAAAATAAGGGGCAGGACACGAAACACAGAGGAAAGGCACTCTGCCAAGGGGCCACTGGGAGCGTGCAACAAAGGCGGCTGACGAAGCGCTGCGGCAGGAACCATCTGGGAAAAGGAGCTAAAGGGCAGGGCAGAGGAAAGCCCAGAGAGGGCGGAGGCGAGCGGAGGGACGCGGCCGTGCAGCAGCCTGAGCCGCGTGCCTGCCCTGCCGCTCACAGCCTGCCAACAGCGGCAGCGTCTCCGCGCACATCTATCCGGGACTGCTCCTTCCCTTCCCAAACCAGAAACGGCGCATCATCCGTGCCCTTCCTTACAGGTCTCTCGTTGTGGGGGACAAAGAAGTGTCACATGGAGAAAGAAGTTTAAAATTCAGCACCTTGGTGCTGCAGACAGCTCCGCGGGGCTGCCAGCACCGGAGCCGGGAGCTGGCACCGCTGCGCCCCCCAGCCCGACACCAGCGGCAAACGGGCACCTGAGAAAGTATCACCTCCTACTTAACAAAACGCCTTTCCGCAGAACTTTGTTTTCCTGCCCATTCTTTAAAATTGCTTTGTTCCGATGGAAATGCCTGTTAATGGCACAAAACCCTTTAAAATATGCTGACCGTGTCACGAACTTCATTTGCATATTAATAGGTCCCCCTCTCTCTCAGGGGATTAATTGCCTTCCCAACAGAATCGCACAATCCCATTTCCGCAGGTTTATTCTGGCTCTGGGGTGGGGGTGGAGATGGGCAGGGCCTGGACTGCAATTCTATTGTTTCAGAATTTGGGATTTCTCGGCACTTACCTTTTCATGTTCTTAAACACCTTTCAGTAATCTGGGGCAGTATGAAATAGAGATAGACCTTTTAAACCAAGCTTATCCAATATAACACTGGTTTATAGCCCGCAATTATTCAATTTATGATTTTTAAACAGGATGGCAAATTAAGTAGAATTCTACAAAGTGGATAAATGGCACATTAAAAAGTAATTGATATAAAAATATTATAAATGTGAAGACTAGAAACTTGAGTGCAGTGATAATCTAGAACTCCTTCCTTTGAAAAAAGAGGATTCTATTGAGACAATACAACGTCAGGTTATTCTCTCACACAGACTATTCTCAACTCACACATGCTTAATGAGGCCATATCTCTGTAGTCTCTTCTACAGTCAGTTCGGAAGACATTTTAAAGCACCCTCACAATATACTGTGACTGGAGTTACCTAAATATGCAATAAAATTCATTTGTACCAGGTCTCTGGTAACCATGGAACCTCAACATGGCTTAAACTAAGACAACATCTAGCGTACACAGCATTCCTGTGACTAGAGCTCAATAGCAAACATGACAGAGGGTACAGTGAATTTCTAATTTATAGCAGTGACCTGCAATACAAAAATACACTTGGCAGATTCCAAAATTGCTCTCCCAGTGATAACCTATTTACTTTTCCCCTAAAATGGATAAATAGAGTGGGACAAATTAAAGCCCTATTTCAGAGTAGACACTAAAACATTTTCTATTTGAATTATTGTAATAATCTTGCAGTTATTATAAAATTCATTGGAAAATTCACATTCATCGCAGTTTACAATCTTTTTTCCCCCGCAGTATTTTCCCCACTCACTCCTCTGTTCATACTGTCTGTAAATAGACTTAATACCAGTTGAAACACTTTTCCAAACACAGAAGGAATTTCTAGGACACTGTGCTGGGCACAGCTGGGAATACACTGTCTTTAATGATACTCAGTGCATTTTGGGCCCAAGCAGATGCAGAAAATAATAGCAGAAAGTAGCTTTAAAAAAACACCACCACTGCAATCAACATATCCATTTCTTGCACTGCTGCTGTTTCAAAGTCTCTGTCTCTGCTCCTTGGGGCATTTCAGGGGAAGCAGGTAGTGATAATAAAACTCTCTGCTTTTGCTGTTCTGAATTTATCAATGACAGACATAACAAAACCCTAAGATTTTAATCAGTTAACAATGAAAGCTCAGTTGTGATGCACTTTGTTTTTCTCAGATAAAACAGGGTAAAAACAGTTAAGGGGATAAGGAGAAATAAGCATACAAAGGTAATATTATTCAAGATTCTAAACATAATTCCAGCAGGCCCCTTGCAAAGGTCTACAGGACTTAACATTTAGATCAAGGCTGTCCTACATGGATGAAGAGCCAAAGACAACTCCCACAACATTTCAGGAAAAGAATGTTCATTTTTTCCATGTGGAAAAATCAGATCAAGTCAGACACCTTAAATATAACCCTCATTGTGAGGAAAGAAAATGCACTTTCTTTAGACACTAATTACTATTAATCCTTTCTTTAAAAAATTATTTTCTATCTCAAGCAAACTTCGTAAAACAGGATGTACTGAGAGCAAATTACATAACCAGGTGGTTAGGGTAGTTTCACATGAAATTGAGAGCATACTTTTGCTAATATATCTATATAGCAACTGAAAGTTTATGTACTGTGCAAATCTGCTCATCAGGACTGGTGATTCTGTGCCTTATTTCTAACTTGGTCCATTTCACTGATGGGAGGAGCCTAGATGTGGTCCAGTCAGCTGGGCTGAAAGGGAACTGTGTGTTCACACCAGATTAGGAGGATTAAAATGAAGCTAATTGTTAAAGAAAATATTTGGCTAACACTTCATTATGTGTGATACAATGTCAAATGCTCTAAACAGGATCTAGTTTTGATATTTGAGCCCTGGAAATTGATTTAATATACTGATGAATCTCAAAATGTTCTTAAATAAAATCTCTCTGAGAAAATAAGACACAAATATATAGAAAATTAATTAACTATAAATTATGACAAAAGATCACTTATTTACAAAACGTGTGATCCATACTAGATATGTTGTGTAGGGATATTTCCCTTGGAAGGAATGTATATAAACTGCATCAAGAGACTGCAAACCAAATTCATACAATCCTTTTGGCTTTACTACAACTGTAGCTTTAGTGAAGCTTCAGAAAGGCTTGAAGCTTCTGATCAAAAAAGGGATTGTAAATCCTATTAAAATAGATTAAGGGAAACATTGCACACTGCTAAAAATATCAAGTGTAATTTAAAAGAATTTTCAAACATTGCCACTCCATTACACTGATAATATTTTATCAAAAATATAAGTAAAAAAAAAAAGCTGTTTTCTATTTGAACACATATTTCACATGGACTTTTACACTCATTCATCCTACTGTCTTACAAGCCTCCTTGCAGTTAATGTTTTAGCAGCGGCAGCTTCTTTCTGCAGGTTTCAAACTGTTCCACAATCACACTTCAAAGAGTTGTGTCACATTAAAGGTACAGCAGTGCCCACTGCTCTGTTCTGTCCTTCAGGCACAGCCCATTTCACACGGGCCCTGATCTCTTACAAAGCGCCGAGCACACCGAGGAAAGCTGGGAAGGCCAAGATGGATCTTTCTAGGATTTGGTTTTTATATAGTGGTTTTTCTCTTTCCACTATTTGCATTTCCATATTTACATAGAAATTAAGCCACACAAATGATAAAGCCTAAAGGCAATTCTGTAATAGGTTCATTTTGTTGAAACTAACTCAAGACAGTAGGAAAGATCTTGTCTCTTCTTATGTCATGTTCCTATTCCTCATTATAGTGTCTGCATGTTTTCCACATATATTGTCATCTGTATTAAACTACAAAACCTCCTATGTGTCTTTCCAGAGTGAGCCCTATTTCTATCACACAAATAATTTTTTTTCAGACATCTTAGATTTCTGGGGTTTAGATCCACAGCTTGCTTTATATTGTAATTGGTTAGGAGTCACAGAACACAGATGGTTTAATAGAGCTGACAATGCTTGCCACTAGGTTTGCTGGGACCAAATACAGTTTATGGGGACTGTAGCCTTACACTTACATCAGCCAGGTCTTAATCACTTTAGTCACTTTAAACCTTTCTGCTGGAGCCAATGGGACTGTTTATGGTCAGAAAATTGGGCATTTCTGTGAATGTTTCTGAAGCAGAATTTAATACATAGCACTCCCAGTTTTCCACTCATTGAGGAGAGGAAGGATTTCAAATACATCTAAAGACTTGTTTGCACTGGAACTGTGACATACTAAATTAAGTTAATGGAGATCATAGAATATATGATATATGCAATTATTTCATTGACACGCACTTTATACTCTGATATAGCCAAAACCATTCAGCCCTTAAAAACAGCCAAAGGCAAGCTGTGTTACCCTGTGAAATACACTGGGAGCAGGTAAAAGATTACAAAATTGCCAAAAGCAATTGCAAAATATTTTTGGTCATTCTGCACTATGATAATGTCTCAAAATCCAGAGACTAATTGGACAGAGAAAAGTTAGAAAAAGATTGAAAATCGTGTAAATATTTTCAGTTTCCTGCTTTTCTAACAGTACTGAAGTTGCTGCTGAACATAAATTTCCTCACTTTCTACAACATGCAAAAGTTTCTTTTTTTCATGAATCTATAGAAAACAAAGAAATTTGTTACTGAATGTGGCAGGAGCAACTATATGTGCAATATCAGCATCTGAAGCCCATGGGGAATGGAGACTTGCCTTCACAAATCTGCTCGGTATCTGAGCTGGGGTCCCTTGCAGCAAACACACTGAGGATGACTTGTGGGAAGAGGGAGGTTGTGTTTCCTGATGGTGCCTCCAAACTTGGGCTTGACTAATATTACATTGATAATAGATGGGGGAAAATTCAGGATTTGTCAGAGTTAAACAATATCAACTAACCAGTAGCTCTTGTTTAAAAAGTTGAGGCATTAAGAACTCAAAGTAACAAACAAAAAATCCAGAACAACTTTTTTTTTCCTGTAACAGCCAGCAGAAGCCACTATTTGGAGGCAGAACTCGGTGTCTCACTCACCTCCCCCTCAAGTACCTTTGCTACCAAATACAGGGAAGGCAGAAGCAGCAATTTGTTCCCCAAAGAAGATCCCATCTGCCAAGGAAAGGGCTTACCCACGTGGACTTCAAGGGAAGTGGGAAGTTCATTTCTGTCCTAGGAAATGATGAATGGAGCACCAGGGAAACAAAGAGCTACTGCAGCCCCCGCCTTCCATCCCTCCTGCACAGCGGCCGGAGGGAACCCACACCTGGAGACGGGGAAGGGATACTCAGGGTGCTGGTGACACTGGGGGGTATCTGCCTGAGCCAGTCTCCTTCCTATACGGGATGCAAATCACCACGTTAGGAAGAAATTAAATACGTAGCAAAGTAATTTAGCTCCTCTCATAAAACTAGCTTTATGCTGTTCTGTAGCCAAAACATCCTGGAAAGCGTCTTTTGCAAGTTAAATATCCAGTTCCGTTTATGTCCTGATCGTTTCTGTGCTAACACTCTTACAACAGGATGCTTCCAAAGCCTTTTTTTTCCTGGGATTTGGGGAAAGCTGAGAAGTAAATCTTAATTCCTACAGTCAGCCCGTGGCATACAGCTGTATCGGGGCTGCTGGTGGGAGCCTCTTCCCAGTTCCAGGAGCACGTCACAGCCGTGTCCTTAATTCTGCTGAGATCCTCGAGCATGCGAGTAAACACATCGTGATTGCGGCCAGGGGAACAGCAAAGGGAAAAGGCTGTTATCGTCTCCAGACAGACTCTTATCAACACTCCCATTAAAGCACAGTAAACGGCTACCAACGATAAAATTACCAGTAATGAATTTTAAATGCATTATTGATGTAGTCCTGGGGGACCGGGAGATGTTAACCCTTTGGGGTGACCAGTGGTGTCAGTACCAAGTAAATAATACACCACTACACTGATTTTTTTTTCCATTTAAAATACTTGTGATTTCATTGCTGGCCATTCCATCTGTGTTTGCAAACACACAGCGTGGTGGGTTCCCGCAACATATTTTAAGTAAATGAAAGCTGAGAGCAGTCAGCGTGTCCTTACTGATCTGCAGGATGTCACTGTGCAGTCTCTGGGTTTTGCTCTTCTGGGGTTGTTGCTTTCCTGGTTGTTTTGCCTTTGTTTTATTTTGGGGTTTGTCTTCTAGTTGCGGTGGGTTGGGAGGGGGTTTGTTTTTTCTCAACAGACAAGCAAGAGCCAAACTAACCCCATTCTTCCAGATATTTCTGTTATTTTCAGCTGCAAAAATTTCATCTGTCCCATTTCAAACAAATGCAAATGCAGTTACTTTTTGTCTTGGTAACTGGGCTTCTGTTAAAGCACAAGTTAACCAGGCACAATAAATCACCCCTTGTCTGAACCGTAAATATTGATGGTTGTTTAGTTTACAGCCTTTACTGTAATCATTCCTTGGTGCTGTTTTGAATCACCATGCCCCTGGGTCCATCACTTCACCATTTAATTTTAAAATAATTTGCCAGATAACGTACCTTCTAAACATTTTAGTTTTCCCTCTAGATAAATCATTACACTAATTGTTTATCAGAAAGCTGCAGGCTGCCACTGGATTAGGAGAGAATAAGAGAGTGGCTGTATTTTAGGGTATTTGATAAGGGAGGGGAGGGGGAGTATTTTTTTGAAAAGTTACATTTAACTTTTCTGCATAGGGCCCAAACTCAAACGGAATGAATGGGGACATTTTCCAAAATAACTTCTATTAGAAAAATACACATTCTAATAAGCAAAGGGTGAAATGTGACTGATGCTCTTAAAACACATTATGATTTCCAAACTGACTTATGTTCAGAATATTTAATTTACAATAGAATGTTCTTCTGCTTGTTTCTAGACTTAACTGCAGAGTGAAGATCTAGAAATCATTTGAATACACAGCTTTTATGAAACTGCTAATGAAATTATAAGCACAGTGACTTATATAGATCAGGATGCACAAAACTGTCTTATTTGATTGAGAAAGAAAGGCCAAAAATGAGAAAAGTAAATAGCCCCAAGTACTTTTTTGTTTTTCCATTAAATTAAGCACATCTGACATGAACTTCAGAGAAACTGGGGGCAATAGGATTTGACAGCATTTTATACTGTACAACTTTTTAATATGCCTGTTTCAAAGGTCATCACTGAAAATTCAACAAGCTAACACCTACTTCACTGCTCACCCCCACACCACCCCCAATTACACGTACTTGGAGCATAGAAATTAATAAATTGCATGTAAATCCTAATGACTGGCACAGAATCTTTATACTTCAATACCCAAGCAAGCAGTATCACTGATGAGAAATAGGCCATTGCACCTTTTGAAACTGGAATCCAGTGCATTACCCATTACAGTCTATTCGTTTCTTTCCTAACACTAATTACTACCTCACTAGCACCAGCTTTTAACCCTGGCTGGCTGGATTTCCTTTTCAGGATTCATATGAAATATTTTCTATATCTTCGCAGGCATTGTGTTCTCGATTGTATATTAGTTCAGGTTTTATAGCTATTCTTTTTAATCACATCTGAAATTCAAGCCAGCCAAGTTCCTGCATTTATGAAAAGATCACAGGTAATGAAAAAATTTGAATAGGTCAAGTGATGTGAATATGCATGGGCAAATCATTATCTGTCTTCTCTTATTCCTTTGGTAAATGGGTAGAGGAGAAAAATAAATCATTGCTCAGCATGTATTCAACTACCTCCTCTTGACTCACACTCAGTGAACACCACTGGCTGAAGTGCACACAGGAATTAGGCCAAACCACACTGTGGCTGCTTCATTTAACTTGTCAGTTTACAGGAGGAAAAACCAAACAGACAGACTTTGGACCTATGCAGAAATTTATCTTAAAGCTGAATTAATTGAAGTTAAAACTGCTGTTTTCCACTTTTCCTCACAGATTTAAATGCTAAGCATTTAGCACTTTACCCCTTTAATTGAATAAAATGCTTATATTAATATTACTTATGAAAGATTCCTTAAATAGATATATAGCTTAGATCTGGACCTGAATTGTACCTTCTCCTTTAACAAAAGAAAAAGTTTCCAGGGGAAAAAAAAACAGAAACAAAAAACAAAACAACAACAACAAAAACCACAACAAAGCAACCCAACAGGTCTCAATGTTTTTTAAATAGAGAAAAATGAAACACTTCAAAAAGTATTTGTCAGTAAAAGGATACACAAAAAAGTATTTGATTTTTTGGTTGAATCCAAGAGAGAAATGTGAGAAGAGAAAGTTAATCAAGTGGAAGAAGAAACAGTAACAGCTTTCCAAAATATACTAGCCAATAAGAAAGTTGGCTGATTTTTAATTTGATAAGAAAGATTTATTAGAAATACCTCATGGCAGAAGTGTGTTATCCCTAAAATCTCCTACCCAAGCTTTTCCCAACTTCCACCAATTCACAGTTTTCTCTTCCAGACATCTCTCCAACCTGGTGAATGTGAACTGGGCATATATTACAGAACAATCTTGAATATGTTACAGCACCCCCATTCATACCTCTCTCTATGCCTTACGAAATCCCTTGTTCAACAAAGTACGGAGAGAATTTTCCTGGAATTAATTCTCCCAAAGCCATGTCACATTTCCACATCTTAGCACCGCCACATTTTACAGCAGATTCAAATGTGGTGCCCAAACAACTATGAACAAGTGAGCTTTGCTATCCCAACTGAGTGAAAAAAATAATACAGAAAATGTATCAAAATAAATATGGATGGTTAGGGAGAACTTCAAAGATGCTTCAGGTTGAATGAATAGGAGGGCATGGTCTCTGTGAAAAACACAGAATGAGACTTTAACATATAATTGCTGCCATAGCTTTAAAGCTGGTACAGAAGTACTCTCACAGCATGGGAAATATGTTCTGCATGCTAAATAAACTCTCAAAAGATGTATATGCCCACATTGTCAGCATGCTCCTCGCTGCCAAAAGCCAGGCTGCCGTCAAATAGATTATGTTCATTTGGCCTTTGGGAGATGGTGGCACCTTAGAATTTCAATTTCAATATACAATTAGGAAAAGAAAAAAATAACCCCACAAATATTAAAATGGCTGGAGGAGGAATTCCTTGTATTGAATTCTTAATTCAGGATCAGATTTTTTTATTTGGTGTTTTACTGGAAACCAGTGAAGCAGGTAGAGATTGGAACATACAAAATATTATGCAAGTTCTACACAGACCTGTTTTCCACAAAAACTCAAGTATTTCAATGTCAGGGCACAAGGTAAAATGCCAAACTTTAGCCACAAACCCACTTAATGGAGAATAGCCACATGTACATGGAACTTATCTCCACTCACCTAGTATGAAAATATTAGAAAGTGAAGTGAGATGATTTAAAAAGCAAAAAAATATAAAGGTTTCCCATACAGCGCTCTGCTTTTCAGTTTCTCTGTGTAGGTGATGACAGGACTGCAAAGAATATTATCTAATAATGCACTAATTTTTTACCTCAGAAAGCAGAGATAAATGTTGAAATACATTTGAAAAAAAAGCCAACAGATGGCTTTAAGTGAATAACAGATTCACTTAACCAAACATTTTATTTCCTGTATCTTGAATAATTAACAAAAAAAGTGTTTACCAACAATTATATAACAGCTTTTATAGTAACACAAGGAGGAGAAAAACATTTAGCACTGAGTCTCATAAATAATTCAAAAGGTCTAATTTACCATAATCACGTCTGGCATTTATCTTCAGTAAATAATGTATTAGGCATATACTGTGCACTATTTCCTACAGTAGCTACTAGAGAGCATTAGGCACAGACCCATCTGTGTTTAGTATTCTGTAAATCAGGCCAGCTCTTGCATGCATAAAATCATTGCTGATGAAGCCATTTACCTATGCAATGGATAGAAATGGCATCTTTTAATGTAAAATTAAATAAAAACTGTAGAAACTGCAACACAGATGAGGGGTTTTTTGTATACCATAAATATTCATAGCTGACAAAGCGTACCTCTGAAACCATAGGAACCACTAGGAAAAGAAGTTGGGTCTTCCACATTCGCTGTGCCACTGACAGGTTAATTTGCATAAGAGCAAATTAACATCTCAAAAGCCTTCTCTTTGCTAGCATTTTCAAGAAATCACCCACCATTACAGTAAACCCACTGCAGCTACACCTTGGCACAACAGAAATGTGAGTCCTGGTGTTATCCAGGCTCAGGTTGCTTTTTCTGTTTGCTTGAAGCTGCACTGTGCCAGCGCCTTCCTTCCACACTGGCAGCTCCCGGTGCCCGAGAAATGGAGCATACACGCAGCCATGGCCAGGTAGGAAGCTTTTCCCACAAGCTTTCCATTATTTCCTATTTTTGCCTGTCAAATCTTCAACTTACTTAATCTCTTCTGGAACTTGCACATTTTCAAATAATTGAAAAAGAATTTTAATTTATTACAAATTTATCCCCAGAATTAGGGAACACTGATGTAACTGCACTCAAACTGATCAGCCATTTCTGTAGTTTGTGCCTTACCTGTCGGCAGGAATAAAGATACATGGTATACAATCTGTGCAGGAACAAGAATTACTGTTCTGCTAAAAGCTCGCTTCCCTTTTTTTATTTTTTTCTCAACTTTTTGCAGTGTGTCTAACAGGTATTCCAAATACCATAGGCAGAATCTTCCAGAACTCTGGGGTCTTTACCTCTCCATATGATTTTTAGTGTTGCACATGCCCAGGGCTTTGTCACACAATTATCACCTTCTGGAGCATATGTACTCAAGTATTAAGTTTTATATTAATGATTGGAGTGAAATCAAGATCATACTTTCTCACATGAATCAAGGACACTAGGCAGCTATTTTAAGTGATCTAAAGAAATCTTACACATCTTAAAAAGTGTTGTCCTTGAGATCTTCAGGAAGTTTACATTAAGCACACCATGGAGCACATTCAGCAGGATTTTCTGTAGTTTTCAAGCATGTTTATGGTAATTTGTTTAGATTACCTTTATTCCTTGTACAGGTAAACACCAATACAAACCACGGTCACATATTTGTTCACTCACCTCCTAGGCTTACTTGATCATTTAGAAAAAGGTTTGAGTTGTAAAAAGCAGTTAAAATTTTTCATTTTAATTACAGCATATTTTCTTATATGATCCTTCTGTTAAGACTCATGTTCTGAATAGTAGCACTTTACATATCTCCTATGAAATGAACCAGCCTATGATCAGGAATTACATAAAACACGTTCCAGAAGACAAAAAAAATGTAGAATTATTTCAAGAACTGTTTTTCTTTTACATTACTTTACATTATTAGACCAAACACTTAAATTAGCTCATTAAAAAAAAACAAACAAAAAAACAACAAACAAAAAGAGGCCAGCACAAAATGTCAGAATAACTTTGGTTTCTATTCACATACATAGTGAGACACAATGAAAGAGTGGGATACCTGTGGTTTCCAACTCCCTCTCAGTTCCTTCAAGGCTCAGGTGGATCCAGGTCACACGAACATGACTCAACTGCAAAGAACAGAGCACCAGAACAGTCCTGCCCAGCAAACCCCTAATGACACACGTCAGCAACCCAACAGAAGGCAAAGCCCCAATGGCAGCTCAGCAGGATGGAGAAGCCTTTCCTGCTGCAACCTGTTTCAATTACAAAAGGGATGCATGAAAGGAGACGACCTACCAGGTTTCCTTACATTCCCTATTCCTAATTTTCCTGCTGCTCAACACTGAGACTGTACATTGCTCTTTTGACATCAAGGCAATACCGTTTTGTAGGGCCAAAGCCAGTGTCTCCAGTGGGACAACTCACCAGGTTCAGGAGACCTGAACTCAATCTAGTTAAATATAAAAATTGGAATGTCAGCACCTAATAACCACCAGAGAGACATGTTGAGTGAAGCATCCCATCAACAGGAAAACCACTGTTTTAATCAGAAGGAAATACTAATTACACTTGCTTACTGTAATCTTCAGGTCTCCATAAGGAAACCACAGAAGGATACCTATAAAATGGAGATATGTCTCTTCAGCAATAGAACAAATAGAGCAAATTAGATGAACGTTCTGCATCTCCTCTGTAATCACACCTGCACCACATACCATGTGAGGAGAAATGCACCCTCATTACGAAAGAAGAGCCCTTGAGAACAGACAGGAGCAGGTAAATAGAGACACCCCAAAGACTCGGAGAGCAGAAAGCAAAAAGGTAATTTATAGAGACGCTGTTGAAGGCGATACTGTTCGGATGACACTGTATAAATTAATCACACATAATGACATAACAGCCAGCTAAATATCTTTCAGTTTTGAATCTCAACCAGCAAAAATATCCTGGTTAGTTGTAAGCAGTTTCTTAACCCTGACTTAGTTAATTTTCCTTTGATTGTCAATGCTGATTGAGAAACTCCATCTGAAGTTCAACTACTAAATAATAGAAGTGGAGAAAATACTTCCTGTAATATATGAATTTCACCTGAAGCTACTGTGTGTGAACCAAATAAAACTGCAAACACCTAAATTACTGCATGTGAAACAATACAAATCACATTTGCTCATTATGGCATCTTATAAATTCAAGCTAAGACTTATATCCAGCTTCAGCCTCCTGCCCAAAAAAGGAATCACTTTCACAGTCGAAATGCTTACTGTCAGTTTGTCAAGTCCAGATAAAACCTAATTCCATAATCTGTGAAGAAAAGGGAAAACATAGCAGAAAGGTTAGAATAGAAAATTACACTATGAGGATAAATGTCAGACACCAAATAAGCATGTCCATGAAAACTTCATGCTATAGCTCTCTGATACCTCTGAGCGACTGCCATAATCTCAGACTGAAAGACAAAGGCTATCGCGTCCCGGAAGGAAGGAGAGGAGACGAGTCCCGGCGGTGTTGGGAATGAGCCGAAACTGGTTTATTCAGAGCATGGGACGGGGGTATAGGTCTCAGGGGCGGAGTTAGGGGCGGAGTTAGGGGCGGAGTTAGGGGCGTGACACGGCGAGGGGAAGGTCTAAGGAGGCAGGGGGGTGATACAGATATTGTGAAGGTGGGTTTGGCCAGGGAAGGGTAGGGTTACAGTGATACAAGGTAGCTAGGCAGCCCGCCACCAAGACCATACAGACACAGGGGATACTATATAGCTAATACAATAAATTGCTATCTAAGCTATAAAACATCTTCGAACACGGGAACTTCTGGATTTTGATGTAGATGTTGATTCTCTGGTGGTGTTCCCTGGGAAATGGTCACCTTGGCCACTTCTACAGGTGTGTGTTCTCCCACAAAAGGCCAACTATTCTGACATCTAAACAGACCATAAAGGGAGTAGTGATTAAAGGGTCCTTTCACTAATAGACTTTCCACCCCCACAGCACTCTGTCAGTCAGTCAAGACAGAGCTGCTGAAACCTCTGAAAGCCAGAAACATTTCAGTGGACAAAAAAGCAAACTAAAAGTGAGGGGAGAAATCCACTTAGTCACTTGTCATCCTTATAGCTGTTTTAGAGCACACATACTCATACAACCCTCTAAAATAGTCTATGTAGTGGGTTTTTTAAAAATAGCATCCTAAGATCTTTGAGAGACTACATATGTGCTGAAGAAAACGTCATTTTTTGTTTCATCACCATAAGTCTGCAGGACCCTGATTGCACTGCTGCTTTTCAGCATCACACACAAGCCACCCCCCACCAAAGCGTAGTTCCCAGCAGTTTAATCCCCTTCAGCAAGAAGCACCTTGAAACCTCAAGTGACAGCCAAAGGTCAAACATTATTTATAACATCTCTCGACTGCCTCTTTCTAAACCAAGTTCTCCTGCAGCGTCATAACTAATTCCTTTATTGTCCCCTGTATATCCTGGGCACACAGTCACATTTGCTAATCTGGCTTTATAGAAGGTTAAGGATTGGACCTTAAAGATCATTCAGCCCCAAACCCCTTGCCATGGAGAGGGACATCTCCCACTAGAGTGGGATAAGGCTCAAGGCCTTATCCAGCCTGGCTTTGAACACTGACAGCCCACTTAACACTTCAGCCACCTAAAACAGATATTAGTATCAGCGTTAGATTGGAGACCAAAACAAAGTTCTCTATGTGTCACAATAACAGCGTTACATGAGTCCTGCACTGCCAACAACTACAGCCAGAAAGCAGTGAGTACATTCCATTTTATTAATGCAGAATTTCAGAGCACGGAACACCTGGATGGAAGCACCAGCTTCCACCTCTTCATGGAACATGTATGTGACAAATTACACACCAGATACATACAAACACTTGGAAGAAAACTGAAAAGCCCTAAGGTTTAGTTTGAAGTCTATCTCATATTTGCCATTTCCTTTTAGCAATTCTCTGAGAGCTACTCATCCAGTTCTCAGATTATGATCTTGCAATACAAACAATAAGAATCAAATCAGAGTAGAAAAAAAAATAGTGAGGCCATGTCATCTTTTGCCCCTCTATATAGTGTTTTTAAAACATGAAGCAAACTATACTAAATAACTAATAGACCAATAAAAGCTCTGATTTTAACTCTTGCATGGAAACCACAAGAATGTATTCAGGTATACCTGCTAGGATATGAGGGGAAGGAAATATATAGAAATTGTACTACTATATTAGAGCTATTGTTTGCTTGTCATCTTAATATCACTTTCTGACTTCAGTTTAAATTGTAGTGTTGCATAACAACAGCTGGTCGTGAATAAATGTGGTCTCACACAACTTAAGAGTGGAGAGAGAACTTAACATTTGAACATAAAATGAGTTTTGGAATAAGAAAGTATGTTAAAATATAATTTTAACAGTATCACAATATGCTTTCTTGCATCTGCAAAAGCTCTTGAAAATTAAGCACATTAAGTATTCAGTAAGTAAAATACCTTGTTCACATAACCAGAACTCATCACCAAACAGCTCTGCAGATTGGCATTGCAAAAAGAGACTATACATTCTAAATGAGATTTTTTGAGTGCTTTTTTTTATCCTGAAATCCAATTTTATCTCTGTCTCATTTAATAAAAACTTTTTGACAAATGTTGTCAACATTTATTATATGTGTGAAATAAAAAGAACCCTGCCTTTTTAGCAAGACAGAGCAGTAAATGAAATTACAGAACTGATGCAGTGGTTCTTCGTTGATATTTTGTGTTCTATGACAGCTTCACACATTCTGTGTGGTTGTTTTGGGAAAGACAACATTTAAATGAGACCGTATTTACAAATCTAGTATGTGCAAAAAACATACAACTACTGACTTCAACATAACAAGGGGAGCAACAAGGATTCAGTAGTGACATGCTACTAGACAGCTCAAAGAGGATGGGATACCAAGGAACACAATTTATGACTTAAGTGTTTGTGAAATACACACAATTTTTAGTTTTAGTTTGGAATATAACTCTTATATTCTTTGTCAGTTTGAAGTTGTTAAGTTTTCTGAAACACTTGATACTAGATTAGTTCTAATAAGTGCTCTGCTACAACACCAGACTCCTAGAGTTTCCATAGCAGAACATTGTCAGCCAAATTTCCTTATTGATGACTGCAAATCTCAACCTGTTTGATGCCTTTTTAAAGGCTCATTTTCTGGGGAAAAAGAAGCTATTACATGTAAATTGAATTCTGATGAAAAAGTATATATACCAATTCTATTAAAGTAAATTCTGAAAATGGGTCACTTCAAGATTGAAAACTAGTGGAGCAAGTAGCAAGTAGGTGAATGTACTGGTTCTAACTCTGGTACTCAAGCCCATCTCTTGTTTCAGCGGACTGTGTGGGGCTGGCTTAGGACTGGCAGAAAGGACATATTTCCTCACTGTCGGCTCCAGAGCCTCGAAATAGATCCAAGGGATGCAACAGCAACCTCGGCCACACAAGCAAGGAACACAAATGTGGCTTTTGCTTTTCTCAGAGTGCATTTTGAAGCTTCAATTCCTCTTGCTGCTCTTTCAAAAAGAATGAATCTCGCCCTTCTGAGGGTGCAATCCACAGCGCTTCTGCCAGTTCTGCCACGACTTGGTTCCAGAAACGCAAAGCCCTTGGATAACTGGTGAGTGGAGCACATCAGGATCTTCTGTTTGGCATCCACAACCCAAAACAGAGGGCTTAGTCTCCTTATGTACCCAAGTTCATGTTATAACTATAGGTTGGTTTTCATATACTCATCACATGAAAATAATCACATTTTAGAATATTAAAATACAGCAACTGAGAAAAGCAAAGCTTTGCTATTGGCAGAAGGGGGTTTTGGGGGGGTTGTGCTCTTTTGTAGGTTCAAAAGCCACCTACTTTGCTCTATTTCACTTGATATTTAGAGGTAAACTTGCTGTTTCTTACGCATTCATAAGAGTAAACTCAGTCTTCAGTTAGGCTACTGTAAAATAAGAAAACCAAATCTAAAACCCCTTCAGCATTTAAGTGATAATTCTTTTCTTCCTTTGATAACATTATTACCATATGGTGTTTTAGAAATATCTATTTCACTTGAGAATATCTTATTAAATAAACCACTATTTTATTTAGCAGTTCATAAAACGGCAGAGAAAAGTCTATATCGTAGTTTGCACTTTTCTCCCAAAAGCAAGGATAAATGCAGTTGAGACTGGAACAGATGCTCTGGTCTGGTCTCATTCAGTGCAGCTGTAATTATATAATTTTGGCAATTAATTCTGACTGGGGCTTTGCTCAGCTCTGACTGAATGTTCTGTGGTTGATTGTACTGAAAGTGGCCTCGTGTGATTTGCTTCCTCTCTGCAGTAAAACATTGAGACGACATTTGATTTCAGCAGCCTGAAAAAGGACAAGAAATCCTGAAAACTCTTTAGGATTCAAGTGATAATTTGAAAAGCACAAGCAAAGCACAAGACAGGGTTTCTACTCAAATCCAGTTGGGGAAAGAGAAGGGCAGAGTACAGTTCTCTGTGTATCAGGGTAAATGGGACTTTAGATTTCTGCCACAGCTCAGAGAGTTATCTATGAAAATGCAAGAGAAGGATGAAGCAAATGAACCAAAAGGTTTAAATGTCACTATTTAGTTTGTCATCCAAATAACTATATCTACTTAATATTCAAAACACCTGAAATGAATGAGAATTAATCCAGAGAGAGGAACTAACACAGCAGAATGGCTTTCCAAAGGTGATGCTGGAGCAAAAGACATAAGGCTAAAACAAATACTATTTTGGAGATTCTGTAATTTCATTTAACAGCTTCCAAGCAGATACAGGATCTAAATCATTTTGTACAGTTTCTGCTCCTCAGGAAGGTCTTTTTGTTTTCCACAAAAACTAATTATTTCACAATATGTTCTGAAAAATCTGCAATTTGACTGTGAATTACTGTTTGCAGTCTCAAGGGAACATACAGTTTTCATGTTACAAGTGTGACAACAGGGACTCGGAGATCCAGGGCCTCGGCAGTTTGAGGGGCTGCGTTTCTTCACTTGATTCAAATTCGTTAAGCCACTTGGATTTCATACAGAAAGCTTCACAAATTATAGGAAGTTATGAAATTATAAGACCACCAAAAAAGTACCCCCAACAGAACTACTTGCAGACATGTAAAAAATTGTTAAGTCGGGATCATGTCTACCATCAAACAAAACAATTTGTTAGATACTTAAATTATGGATATTCTTTACAAAGACATGCAAAGACTCTTCCTCCTTATCAGTGCAAACATATTCTTTACACATTACACAACATTCTTGTCATTAACAGGTATATCCTTTTCATATTTTCATACAATGAGAAACTTGTCAGCTGCAGAAAATAAAAAGAGAATCATCTTAAGAAGAAAACTCTGTAAATGAGCATCAGAGCTCACAAGTAAGACAGCGAGAGGCAGCAGGAGTCGGTGTGATGCATGTGTTCCCAGAGCACGCGTAGCAAGGAAACTTCTCATCTATCATACTTTCCATTACAAGTGTTCCTAAGCTAACTCTGAAACATTCACTTCCAGTTGTCATCTCACCAAATGAATGTTTAAGATTATAAAGCTCACAAAGCTGTATATATGAATGTGAACATAGGTGCGTTTGTTCCCCACCGAGGTTTAAGTTTGCAGTCCCTGCTCTGTGTTAACTATGGTTATAATGATTAATAGCACCACAATAATTGGTGCGCAGTGACTATTCATCATAGGGGTTCCATTTCTTCGTGGAGTTCCTCTTTATGTAATGAATGTAGGACTTTCACATTGTACCCGACAACTTGATTAATGATGCTACAGTGAGTTTCTTAGACAATGAGCACAGTGTAAGTATTGTAGGTGTCAGTTCGGCCCAATTGCAAGTCGATTTACTGCTCTTCCCCATTAACAAAGGGCAAAAGAGGTGAAAGAAGTGTACATATTGTAAAGTGTTCTTTTAAAATTAATTTTAGCTGTGCCCATCTCCGCTACTTTAGCTGTAAAGACAAAACACAAAGAAGCTACTGATACCTAATCAGGCAGAGTCTCTTTAAAGCAACAGACTGCAAACTATGCTGACTGTGTATCAAAGATTTACTGTGCCACGTTATATTTCTAATTTTCTTTTTATCTGTTTTACAACCAAAAATAAATAATAATATTTGCAAGCAGTAAAGAGCAAGGAACTGAAGTGAAATGGCACAAGAACAAACCCTCAGACATGGAACTCCTAACTCAGGAAGCCTTTCACAGTGCCTTTCACTGCTTCAGTGTTCCCAGCTGATGAGTGCAGGTTTCCCTTGTAGGTTCATCTACAGATGGAGGATCCCACAGCTGGACTTCCAAATCTAACTGCATATTCAGTCTTGTTAGTGAATCAAGCACTTAATGGTGTCTTCAGTTTTTCTGATGTAATTGATTTCTCTGGGCTAAGTGATTTTAATTGACCTTTACAAATAGTCACACTAACAAATTATTTCATCAAGAAATTCAAAAGTAATTGAACTAACAAATATAATCTACAACGACACGGCAAATTACATGAGGAAGCAGCAGTAAGAAACAGTTTGGTGTAGTTGATATTGCTATCAACTACCTGTTCTATTTTCTTCCTTTTATGTGTACTAAAGATGCCAGATACAATTCAAGAGATAAGCACTGTAAATAAACCATTCCTCTAGCCTAAGGTGCAGCAATCAAAGATTCTATTGGAATGTCACCAAAACTGACAATACAGTGCTGAAGTCCTACACACACTCAACAAGCAAACACACAAAACACACCTGTAATGGAAAGCAAGCCAGGCAGGTTATATATAAGAGCTTCAGTGGTGCACACACTGTTCACTGCTACAGTGTCCAGCTGCAGGTGCTCAAATACTGCAAAGTTGAAAGAACTAAGTTTTAATGCTCTCCACATATATTCTCCTAGGCATTGAAAATCTGTGATGTAAGAATTCAAGATAAAAGTAGCATCTGCATCTGTTTAATTTTTAATGCTCTTTGGTAAACCTTTCCTCTGTGCACTTGCCTAATTGCTTTTTGAACTTATTTATACTTTGGCATTTGTAATATCCCACGACAATGAATTGCAACTCCTTTATGTCAAAACTTAATTTCATATGATGCCCTTCACCTCCTTTGTTAAAAGAAGCTGTGAATACTTTCTTGATCACTTCTTTGCCGTCACGAGTGATTTTACACAGCTTTCAAACTATCCTTTTTCTCCTTTTCAACCTTTTTGTATGCTAGTCTTAATTTCACCCTGAAAAGGTGTCTTGTTCATTTCATCATGTTAAAGATTTGCTTCTACCTTTTCTCATTCCACTGTAACCTTATTGAGATGAAAAATCAGCACTGCATATTTTATTCAAGATTTGAGTCCAACATGGATTAATAGCCTAGCATAATAATTTGTTTCATTTTGTTCCATTCCCAGTGATTCTTACTATCCTCTTTCTCTTTTGACTTCCACTCTGCACAAAGCACATTCCATAGGACCCAGTTGCACCACCAAATCTGCTTTTTATAAAAAGGCAGAGATCAAGGCTGACCATGTCATTTGTTGAACTGAACAGTGTTCGTATTACAAAGCCTGCAAGCTTCAGCTCAGTGTTAGAAAGCAAACACTGCAATTTAGCCAAACACAGCTGCAATGTAGCACTTCGCTATTCCGGTTTTTCATCAAACTCCTGAACTTCCTAAGTCTAAGGAAGCAGCAGATACACGAATTAGGTCATCCTGAATGCATTAGGATATATTGGCGGATTGCAAAATTTCTGTATTATTCTGCTTTCCAGTTGTAAGGCGTATAACCAACTGCACATTTAAAATTGCTCTTGGTCACATGAATATTATCCCATTTAACTATATTCCTTGAAGGAGTTATTGCTTTCAATGGTAATCTTAAGCTCACAAAAGAAAACCATCCACCTTTTAAATCTTTCAAATTTAAGAATCCACTAAAATATACCATCCTAAGGGAAGAGTACTGTTTCAATTCAAATTTTAAACATAAAGTATGACAGACTTCAAAAATAATAAGGGACAAAGTAATATGAAGAGATATTTTTAAGCTCATTTGAAATTCTTTCATCTTTTATTCACTACCTCATGCAGCTGATGGAACTCAGTCCACAATACAACTCAGTTGCTAGGCCTTATTTCCATTTCTATGGAAATATATCTCAAATCTAGAAAAAAATAGCAAAGGATTTAAGATATTACATAAAATAAGCCTGATTCCTTTCTGCATATGGCCAGCATCTGAATGGATCTCACTTCTAGAGCAGACAATAAGGAAGAAATAAGACCAACTGATAGTACTAAGCCAGGACGAGGACAGGACAAAAGCAGTGTGATTAGCCCTAAATAGAGACCGGCTGCTGTGTGCAAGCAGTGTTCAAGCTCGGTGGAACCACGCAAATTCAACAGCTGATACAGCAAGACATGAGTAAGTCTGCAAACAGACAGGGTCTCTTGGTAACTGCTGCTTTAAGCTCTGTTGGTGTCCCAGTAGCGTGCATATTTTCCTGTCCTTTTCCAGGCATTATATCTTAAAGTATAACAAGAAAAAAACAGAAACATTAAATCAAGCAACTAGGGAAAGAAAAAAATCACCATATTTTATTTTTTAAAGGAAAACTGTTTGGTGTGAGTTTGAAGAAGGGCAAAAGCAGTAACAAGCGATTGTCCCAGGAACTACTGAAATTGTGCTAGACCTCCTAAAGAAGTCTCAGCCTGATGGCCTAGATGTCCTCAGATTTTTCAGCTGCAACATTCTCTGCACATGTCCCACTGAATGTTTTTACAGCTTTGGTCCTCACGAAGATTTGCTCATCTTAGTCAAACACTTCAAGCTGCAGCAGTTTCTGACATATACAACACAAAGAACAAAACCAGGAAATCATGGTATAAATACATTTTGGAGAAGAATGATACGTTGGGGGAAATTCCCAATTGATGCAAGGTGACTTTTAGGAGGTCCTACTAAAGAAGTGCCTTCCAAGCTCTTTCCATCTTGAACAGAAACTCCAGAGATACCACTCTGAGGACTGTTGGATTCTGTACCTTACAAAGGTTGCTTCCATCGAAGCTTCCCAAACACTGTCTCTAATTATTAAAATGTTTTCCTCATATGTCCAAACTATTTTACTTGCTATAACAGCTTAGCTCAACTACTGCATCACACATCTACAAACATATAATTACGTATTTTCACAAAGAATAAATTCCATTGGCAAACGAACACTGACAAATGGGATAATCCAAATGAACAGCCTGTACTGTGCTCTGCCACTTCAAGTTACATTTCCCATATTCTGCAGCTATCCATCTTCAATGCCAGCAGCACAGTCATGTTTCCTTGGGTTCTCCGGTGCCTGTTAAGTGAAAACTGCTTTCCATCCCAGTGTTTATCCTGTAAGGGCTCTGATTTCATGGCTCGTGGGAATCCTGAAGGGTAAAGGTTTTCTGAGCATAGCAGTTTCCTCCTTATAACAGAACCCACTTTATAGTCGACCCATAACTCTCACTTGAATAGGGGGGTGGGGGTGATTTCCAGAAATCCCAACCCTGTGCCTCAAAATCAGTTTTCTTCCTATAAAATTCTACATTAAAAAAATCTCTAAATTTAGTCCCACTATATTTCTTGAAAAAACTTTAAGCAGTAACTTGACCTATAGTATACACAATACTAGACCCTGAGCACACCAAAGTCACTGCCTATGTCTGATATCCAAAAGTTTCTTTCCAAAGAGGGCAAAACAACAACTCCCAGGCAAACTTGGGGAGTTTCTCATCCCTCCACATCATCAGCCTTTTCAGTGGGGAAAGGTCAGAATGTACTCAGAAACATAAAAAAAAAGTTAGAAATGAAACTGTATCCACTAGAGACAGCTTTTCAAGAGAACATTTTGTGGGAAGCTGGAGTTTAGTTATTAGTGATAACAAACCCTTCTGTACATTCCAAAATATGAAAGAGTGTGTCAACTAACTATAATGAAAGAAAACTTTATGGGCCAGTACAAAAGACAGCAAACAAATATGGCAAAGCCATGCTCTGCAAAAATAACTGATTTAAAAGCCTCTTTCCAATTTTGAAGCATGTGAAATGAGCTGAAAGCCCTTGCTACTTTCCCAGAACAGATCCTACCAGACTGCTTTTAAGTTTGAGCCCTTTTGAAGACTCTGGCAGAGAATGGGAGAATGGCTGTGCTTTATGCTTTTCAAACACCTTCCCTCAATTTTCAGAAAGTATTTTACAAACATTAATGTGCCCACATCCACAAGACCGATAAGGAAAAAAATTTAATACCCTGAAGTAAATAACTTGTACAAAATCCTTCCAGCTGAAGCTGGTATCCACTAACTGCAGTCACTGCCATAACACCAGCCAAGAGATTTTCTACTTTGCTCTCTCAAGACAGACTACATCATGACAAGAAGTAGCCAGGAAAATGACAAATAACAGAGGTGGGTGTAACACCAGACTTGAACCTGGTTTGTATCACCTTTCCTACTCTTCTAAATTAGAAAACCAAAACAAACCCCTCCCTGCCCTTCAAACATTACTTTTTTCTCACATATTGAAAAACTAACTGTAAATTCAGAGTTACTATTCCATTCTGCAGTTATTCCATTACAATAAAACATCATACCCTGTAACTGAAAGGCATACACAATCACGAGTATCAGAACTCATGAATTTAAATTATGTGAAAGACGTTACACAGTTTGACAGAAATTAAACTGAAAGTAGGGAAAACACAAGACCTGTTAAATTCAAAAATTTAATTTAAAACCAAAATACATAAAACCAAATTATACCTTCGAATTTAAACTTTGTTTAAAAAACCAACCTCTAGATCTAAATAAAAATCTCAGAAAGGGTTAGTTTGAAAAGATTTAACTGTAAATAATTGAAAATATACATTTTAAAACTTTTTTTTTAATGTAAAGCTCATTTTTTTAGAAGAGGTGCCCCTTTTGACTATCAACCATATTAAGACATCAGTTATCCTAACAGAATGCCCTTGTCATATTTTTAATCAACAGGCATTACCAGGATGCACATAACCCTAACTTATTCTTTCCCAAGGCTGATAATGATGATGCTAAATTGCTCCTGTGCAATATATGTAAGAGCCACTAATTCCTTTCCTAGCAGCCTCATGAACTCAGTAAGCACTTTAGTTGCCAGAATCCAGCCTACAGGACTATGATAAATTTCAGTGAATGGTGGACATGGGGTGGAGAGGAATGGCAGGACCCTCATTTTCCATTGTCCTTCAACCTCCCCAGTGAATGTTTTGTCATTCATCCACACTACAAATGCTTGGTTAATGGGACTGGATTGTTTCACAAGTTAGGAAACTGCAGGGAGAAATGAATATTCATTGTTTCATCTGGAACCTAGTTGCCATAAGGAGGAGAGCAGTTGAGACTTTGGGGGTTTGAAAGTGAGAAGATCAAAGATCTGTTCCTATACACACATGCACTTTTGCCATCCCATGGTCACCGCCATGGCTTTTAAGCTGTGTACGTGTTCCTCTCTACATTTTATTCTCTAATTTCTTCCATCTAAACTCCCTTTTCTGTGTATTTTTTTTATACCCCTCTACACAAGTCTGTCACAACTTGCCCCTTTATGTCCTTTGTTTGCTTCCTTTTCAGGTTCATTATAAAATACCAGTTCTTGAATCAGCAAGATGATTTTGCCCTCATTGGACTGTAGACTAGCATGAGTCCAGTGTTTCTCTCTGTATGACAGGGGGCTCTTTCTCTCCTTTTCCTTAAGTTAATTAAGTTAACCTGACCATAAAACTGCGTCTCTGATTTTCTAATGAAATACTAAATGCCTCCTTATCATCTAACCCCTGTCCCCAACAGGAATGCCAAACTGCCCTGATGGAGTTGGCAATTTGCAGGTGAGCCTTACCTCTCAGTCATGAGTGTCTCGAAGTAAAGGAGACACTGTTGAGGTTTCCACCTCCAAGTAGCTTAAGCATTTTTCCTTCTCAACCCCCTTTCCCATCCAGTTCCCACTACTGCAAAATGCCGAATTACTCACAGGGATACTTTCCACTGGGGGAACACAAATGAAAATGACTCAAATGTTTTAAGTTACTGACTTACAGAGAGAATGATTTCTAAAAAGAGCACAGGATACATGTTCTCTGGGTGTTCAGTACAGAAGGAAATCAGCAAAACAAAACCGCAACATGCCAGTGGAGGCAAGAAAAGAGCTGTTGGCCAAAGTAAGGTAAATCTGGTAGTTATGCCAAAATTAGAATATTGATTGCTAATCTGGAATAAAGTCTTGTTTTCTACATGTGCCAACTACCAACAGGATGTGTTTCAGACACCACTGGCTACAGGGCAGATATTACAGAACTCATCTTCATCAATTGAAATGAAAATACTGCACTCCAAGTTCAAAATTAATAATTTCCTTTGGAATCATATAGAAAGTTTAAAATTACATATTCTAGTCAAAGTACTTGTTGATGGAAGCTACCTGGAGCAGACTGATGAAGGCAATGTTTGGTTGCTTTTGGTTGAAAAGACAAATTCTGCCAGTCCCATTGCTCTCTCTCACAGTCCACTTTACAGCTCAACATCCCAGTTTAAGGAAGAGAGCCAACCAATTCAAGCACTGAGTTTTAGAGTTTTCAGTTGATGTAAAAGAAATGCAACATTTAGGTGTTTTTATTCGCTTGCCTTCCATATTAAGCTGATCTGATCTATTCCACGTATTAAGCCAGAACCCCACGTCAAGGCAAACATTTCAAGAACTTCACGTCATGAATTTCCCCCGTTCTCTCTGAGGAGTGAGAAGCTACACAAGCCTAAAGAAGATGCCCAATTAGCATTCCCCTTAGGATGATCTCGTTCCATTTTGCAACTGTGATGTATTTGAGCTATTTCTATCCAGCAACTCATTCACTAGCGTATACATTACTAGCAGATACTTGTTTTCCTTCTCGTTTCATTACTGTTTTTTAGTGAGATTACTGGTAGCAGCACACTGTGATCCTGCTGAGGACACCCACATGCTCTCTGTTCTATGCAGTTGCTTCTGTAAAAGGCTAAAAATTCAGCTCAGGAAATAAATGTTAACAAGTTGTCATTCTTAATTCTTGCCTTCAAGGGAATCTTAGAACATGGACTTGACAGCTCTCTAGTTATGCTACATTGAGATACCTTTATGTAATAGCATTTATTACTATTAGCACCTTTAACCAAAAAGGACAAAATAAGCATAATTTCTCTTTCCTGGGTTATTGAAAGCAAATCTCCTTATGCTCATACTTCTTCCAAATATGCAGAAATAGCTCTGTAAAAAGAGGCCAATAAGAAGATTTGTGTATGTATTTTTATCATTGCATAATAAGTTTCACTCTACAAAGCCATTTTTAGTGAAGGAGCTGGTATAGAATAACTAGAGATTTTAAAAGTCACTCTCTGGCTGATTCCACACCTCACGTAGGAGAGGTCTGGAGAACGACCAAAAACTTTTCACTCGATTTCTGCTCATGGTACCATCACGGGATGGGATGAGCTCCCCAGCTGAGCCGGTGGAACTGCAGCGGTGTGATTTGCTAATGGCTGGGATCTACAAGTAAAACTAATGAACATAATGGAACTACACACAGTCCCTGCTATTCACTGCGTAAGTAATGGAAGTAATTACTTTCAATTTCTGGTCACTGCTAGCACAACATACAGGTCCTTGAAGATTGCAGACTCATTCTTATGCTGCATCAGCCTCACAGAGGAACGTGGGCACATTATCATTTGAAGAGGCCTAACAATGGTTGGGGGATATATTCAACTGCTACTTGTATATCTAATGGGCATATTGTACAGCATCAATAGATGAAATTGTTCACATGCTTTTCCGTGAATACAAATATACTACTAGCAAGAATGTCAAACAAATTAGAGCTGAAATAACACTCGATGCACAGAAAAATGAATAGGAAGGACATGAACCACTCACAGAATGAAATGGACAAAGTAATAGACTTTGTAAATGTAAATCTGCATAGTGAGCAGTATAGTTAAAGCCTCTAAAATTACTGGCAGCTGGGAGCACTACAGCATAAGTTTGCTTAGCTCCCCAACAGTAGCAGATAAGCACTACACTGCTGTTCATGAACTCTCCAGGAGACTCAGAACCAGCACCAGTGGCATCTGGAGGGACAATGCAGAGCCCTCTTCAGCTGAAGGGGTGTCTAGGTTTGATACAGGATTGGAGATTACTGTAGAATTCTTTGATGCTTTCAGAAGGGCCCAGCAATTCCTGAAAGGAAAGCAACTAATAAACACCACAGCGATGATCAAAGACATTGTTAGCTTTGTGGCTGACGTAGCTTTATGTGAGAGGCTATGACAATTCCGAGTGGTTTATAGCAGAATTATCTGCAGCAGCAAATTAAGATCAGATATGAAAGAAGTCTGCAAGGAAAGAGAGATTACAGAGTCAGAATCACACTAAGGGGTACATCAGCACATGCTCCAACCAAAACTCATAGAAAGTAACATTTCCTCATTAATTTCCCTTTTCTAGTGACAATGCCTTAAAATCCTATAATAACAATTCTTGTTCCTAAAAACAAAAAAAGAAAAAAAAGGTAGATCATCAATTGCCTCTCACCATTCTGCATTTACTGCTAATAGCTATCTGGGAAAACAGTTCTCTTAGATAAATAAATACAAGGAACTACATGAACAGAGATTATTTTGATTCTTCATGTCATGCACCAAGATACTGCATAATTGATTTTTTTTTTCCCTTACAATAGTTTTTGCCTCCAGTTCAAAGCAGAAAGGAACAAAAAAAAAAGTTTGGGGTTGTTTTTTGTTTTTTTTTTTTTCCAAAGACTCCTCCAAGCTTCTCAGAAAAAGAGGAAGATTTGCTTCACTCATCTCTGACGAAAAGCATCATGGACAGGGAAGTAAGCACAAAATGACTGTTGTTCCATTTGGAGGCATAACACTGAAAGTGCTCCCCTGCTTAATCAGTAAGTACCACAGTTGTTCTGGAAGTTGTATGAACATGATGGCAAATGCTGGGTTTATTTCAGACTGAAATTTCCTGCTGCAGGCACAGCTGGAGCCAGACTGCTCTCTGTACCTGAGCCATGAACCTCTGTAAGGATTTGTCACTGAATTCTTGTATTGAATTAATCTATGGAAACAAGGAGAAGAATTCAGTCCACCATACAGACAGGTTTCAGTTTTCTTCATATCTCTCATATTTAGTGTTGGTAGTCTGAATCTTCCGTTATAAAACTAAATATAACAGTCAAGCAGGACATAAAAGTAGCAGAGAATATAATTCAGGGGAAACTAAGGCAGTACAATTTGGTAAGTTTAGATTTCAGTAACAGAAAAAAAATCTAGAAGCATCAGGTCACGAACAGAAGGCAGCCTTCCTCTGTTAGTATTCTCCCTTTTTGAGGATAAAGGCAATGGATGGCAAGAAAGTCAATACAAACTTGTTTATAAATCAGAACACGTGTGCATGTCCAAGAATCACTTACAGGTGCTTTTCCAGGTAAGATTTTTGAGCTAAGACTTTTGAGATACAATCACTGCACTTGACAGGGGGATGTCTAGTAGTAGTAGCAGCTGTCTTGCACAAACTAGTGATTTTGAGATTTTCTCCTGGAACCAGTTAAACCAATGATTAAATAAGTAATTTTAAAAATACATTTGGATTAAAAAATTCTAATAGCTAGGCTCCCTGAGGGCATAGGGATCCAGGCATTTGATTCAGGTGCAGGTAGATGTTTTATGAAATATACTCACAAGCCAAAAGTTTGTGGTCCAGTAGCAAAAAAGATTTCCAAATCATATAAAATTATTACATTACATGCTAAAAATACACCCTGGATTCTAACCTGGAAAATAAAAGGCCAAGCTATACAAGTAAATACTGTTCACAAAGCCTGATCCAAATGGAAACTTTATCTTTCAAATGAGTTTATCTACTTCATCCCTTTCATAATTTGCTATTCAGATTATAAAATGATGCACAAGCATTGGCAACATAGTTATTAAGTCTTTAGGATGCAAAATAATAGCTGACCCCTCCACCTGAAGGGCAACAAATCTAACCCTGTACAAATCTTAAAAACGTCAGGAAGGTCTCACCACTATACCTTCTTAGGGTCTTACTCATGCTGCCATCCTGTGACAAAGAACAGTAAACGCAGGAAAAAAGTTCCACAGAAAAATTCCGGACCATCACCAAAACACTTCTGAAATTCCTTCCCATTTTTTAAGCTTAGAAGGAAGTCTTGCATTAAACATAAAACTTAGAAATACAATGCTTTAAAGGGCTGTGTAATTGCTTTACCATTTCCATAGTGATAAACTGACACTTCTCCTAATCTCTATTACAGAAATTGTCACAAAAAGGAAGAAAAGCTACTAAATAGGTCAAGTTAGTAAAAGCTTATTATGGATCTGGCATGATTTATTTTTTTCTTTCTGCTCTAACAGTGTAACAGGTAAAATTTCCTTGAGACACCTTGCCTGGTGGCAGTGTCAGGAGCTTAGAATGCTTCTCCTGATGAAATAAAGTCCCCATGACACGTGAAGTGAGGTGGAGCTGGGCTCCAAGGGAAATCCACTGTTAGGCTGAGCACTCTGAAGAGATGCACACACAGTGACTACAAAAGTCAAAGCTTAACTGAATATTCTTCTTCTGAATTATTCTTAAGGTGTTTTAACTATTCCTAGCAGTAATAAATTCTAGGAAGATAAGAGAGTTTCATGAAATTTGGGTTGTTTTTTCCTTTGTTTATTGTGTGAAACATGACTTGGTAGCAATGCAGGTTACCCTCAAGTGTCAGCACATCAACAGCACTATTAAAACAGAAGGAATGGGACAAGTGGTGTGAGAGACAAACTGTGTATCCAGTTTTGTCTGTACCCTACAGTCATCAGCATCTTTACTGACTGAAAGGAGTTCTGGGCTTAGAGGGGAAAAAAAATAAAAAAATTAGGCAACAATTTTTCATGAGACATCAGGACAACCTTAATGACAAGCACCCACCTTCTCTTACAGAGGTGATGATGCCAGAACCCACTGAGTATGTTCTCTTGAGAGGTGATGAGCCCTCAGACCAGATCTCTAGACAGGCAATCTGCAGATGCAGCTGGAGACTCCTTTGGGAGCACAGAGGATGGCACCAGCCTGAGAACACCTGGCAGCCTCACACACAGCCCAGTTCAGCAGCTGAATGTGCTGGCCAGACTTAGCCTGGCAGGCTGCAGGGACTCTGCTTCCCAGAGCAGCCCCAGGATGGAGGAGGAACAGCCCCGCAGCCTGTCAAAGGCTGTACGGACACTGCCATGGAGCCTGTACCTTCTCTGGGAAGAAAGACTGGCAGTCAGCCTAGTGGAGCCAAAGCAAACAGAAAGGGTCTGAAGTTATTTTCACTTGTAGTGAAGATAGAAATTGTGCAATTTCCCAGGCACTAGCCAGGACTGGGGGAAAAAAAAAATGCAAAAAAGCAGAGATGATAGATGCAAAATGCTTAAACAACTGCAGAAAGAAATGCTGATGGGTTCATTTTTGAGAGAAGACTATCTAAAAAGTCTGGCTTGCTCATGACACTGGTTAAAGAGAACCTCTTCATGCCTGACAATTTGCATCCTCTCACCAGGAGGAGGAGGAGAAGTTATCTTGAGCAATCAAAACAGAGTAACAAAATGTTAGAAAATGAAGTATTGATCAGTTTGCTCAAAATTATATTTAGCCTGTTTGCAATTGCTGTAATTTGCTTATTCGTAACTATTACTTGTTATTCCACCCAGGTAAGAAAGGCTCACTACAGAAACACATAAGACAGTGGAATGTGAGTACAGGAACTTTTCAGACAGCTCCGCCAGAAAGAAGCAGAGCTGAAGTTTGGGGTGGGGAGGGAGAGGAGGGAGCAGTTTGTCATTAATTTGATTCCAGGTATGAAGGCTTAAAGTTCAGAATGTCCAGGTAGGGATCTGCTCGTAGACAAAGTGTGGTCTGCATTGAGAGCTGTACACCAATGATTCTTTACTGACACTGTCCACCAGTACAACTAAGATTCCCAGTGTGACTTTATACACCCCAGCACTTCCACAGTTTATCTTTTAGTATCAGCCAACTAACCAAAAGCCAACTTCTTACAAGAAGAATACATTTTCCTTTGGAAAGAGGAAAAAAAGGGAACTGAACCATGCCTAGACAAACACCTACTGTTAAAGAAAATTCTCCACACTCCTGACAAGGTTCTAAAATTAAAAACTCAAATTCTTAATGAAAATAAGCAGTTAGAGAGGAAAAAGGCCCTGACAAGTAAAGAGGTGTATTTCATACAAAACACAATACTGGTTTTATTCAGATACCTGTATATAGGTCGGTGTTGACAAGTATCATTGAGTGGCTGGGCTAGCCACAGAAAAGTGTGATTTTTATTTTTAGCAGCAAAATACCCTTAAATTTCTTAGGCCTCGTATTAGCACAGTATTTTGTATTAATTCAGTTTTCCTGAAATTTACATTTATCTGATTTCCACCTACCCAGAACAAAAACATTTGAAGGGTAAAAATATTTTGATGTTTTGTTTATTTTACATATTCCTTTTGTGGTCAATTCTCTCCAGAATATTTTGGTATTGAAAAGAGACCTTAGAAGAGGCATGAACAGCCCAGCTACCAACTGAGGATTATGGCACACGGGGTTCCCCTTACAGAGTTGTAATGGGATGTGAAAGTGAGAATAATGGGGAAATGAATTTACAAATCATATACACACAAAAAAAAAAAGAGTGATTCCACTATGTTTTTTTCAGAGTAGGCACAAAATTAACAGGGATAACAAAATGACCTACAACTAGGTAAACTTCAAGAGCTAAAGACTCCAAGTCAAGAACAGGGTGTCCCAAGGTTTCTCCCTGTCGGAAACAAATCCAAGTCACCCAACACATTATACCTTTCAACTATTCCACAAGACAGACTTTTCCACAAGGTTTGTCTCCAAACTTGTACAGAAATGTGAGATAATAGCACAGCCTAAACCTTACTGTGCTGCCACTCCCAGTTCCAGAACAGGAAAGGTGTAAGGGAATGAGAAATGAGTACCTAAGGAATGCTCTGATCTGCAGAAACACATTTATCTGCATGTCTGACACAATAAGAAGCACACATCAAAAAATGTGGGCTAAGTCATTAATAATCAGATTTTGATTAAACCTGTAATCTTAATTTTATTGAAGTTTTAATCAAAAGTTGCTTCCCTTTGAGTATTTGCTTTACATTCTGTTTCAAAAGTATTTGTGGCACAAAGACTCCTCAGAAGCCTCCTCAGCAGGCTCGGAGCAAGACCCAGCCACCCATGGTGTGTGTGCCTCTACACATGCCTACACTGCCCGCCCACAAACTCCTTCCTTCCCAGCTGTTTTCCTTTCCAGTGCTTTCTCGCCGAGATCAGGTAACGCACCAAATCTTAACAATACATGACTCCAAAAGTCAAGTTTTCTTAACAATTTTCTATTGTAGTTCAAATTTGTTTAAACTGAACCAAAGGGAAAGTTTTTTATAGCTATACCCTGCCTATACTAGTGATGGATAGACCGAGGGAGTCCTCTTGCCCACATTACATTTATTTTTAGCATTTACATTTTTCAGTAGTCTTTGTTCCTGGGCAAGACACCGCAACAGCACTAGGCCATGCAGTTCCCTAGATAATAGCTAAGCACTACTAGAACACCACTTCTACATGGCACTTAATATGCAGGGTTTAGGTCCTTAATTGCTCCTTTATCCAACAGCTTCTAAAACTTTGGGAGGAAAAAAAGAACAAAAACAAAACAACAAAACTAAGTAAGTAAAGCTAAGATCTTTCACAGTATGCTCTGGGGAAATAAACTATCCCAGAGGTTTTTCTTTACTTCTTAACTTCCATGATTTAGTATGGTTCATTTTAATTGTCAATGTCTAAGTGGTTTATATGTGAGGCGCAGCAGCTCAGCAGAGAATACAGAATCACACAGACTGGAAGGGAGCTGGAGAGCAGAACGACAGCAAGAAAAGGTCAGATGTCACCGTATGGGCAATGCCACCTCCCAAAGCCACTGCAGGTCACATCTCACCTCAAGACACTTCTCTGAGCAGCTGAGCTTAGACAAGTGGAATATGATGGACTGTCTTCTCCTTCAGCTCAACAAGTATCAAATTCTAGGGGTTATTTTTCGAACTATAAGTCATACTAATGTTGGATATTTAAACCTGGCTTGACGCATTTTAAGTTAATATGGCCAGTCAAGCAAATAAGGCGGAATAAGTTTAAAACAATAGATACTGAAATAAATTAGCTTTGCTTCCCAAATGGAACACTTTGAATGAGCTAACAGGTAGATAGTTCTAAACACTGGATACAATATTTTACTTCTAAGAGGAAGTCAAAATACTTATATGCAGCTGATTAAAACCTTTTCAGACTACCTAAAATGTTTCTTGCTTTATGTTTTTTGGGGTTTTTTTGTATCATTGCTAGTTTCGCTGGAAAAATCTTACAAAATTTCAGTGTCAAGAAAAAAAGCAACGAGAACATTTTTTCTAGATGCACAGAAAAGGAATTTCAAACAGCTTCACTCAAGAACATTTTTTGTTTGGTTTGTTCATTTACAAGTAGACAACATCTTCATGGTAGTGAAATTGCAAAGGACATTTTTTTATCTTCAAAGGATTTTTTTCTTTGAAAGGTCAAAGCAGCATCCAGAAGATATCTTAGTTAAAAAAAAAATCCTGCTCTAAGAACATCAGACTTGTCTTGTTTAGTACAATGAGCAATGATACCCACTTTCACCTACTGCCTTTTTCCCTTACCTCTGTTTTGTAATGGACTACTGGTAGCACTTTGTAGCACAACACAGCAAATCTCTCTTCCTAGTTTCTCCACATTCCAGAAAACCAGAGTTGGGCAGGTTTTTTTCATGCCTGAACAAACACCACCTGCAATTCACCATCTTGCTGCAGTACTTGGGTATTTTTATCCCTGCACAGGTAGAGCAATCCTGGAATGTTAATGAATCTATGGGAGGGGAGGGATCTATACTGGAGGGGTTTTTTCCTAACAGCCTTTTTCATGTTCTCTGATAACATAGTTATCCAGGCTACAAAAATTAATAAAAAACTTCTCCCTGTAATCCTTATCCAAACTGGAAGCATATCACAGTTCTACTGGGTGTGATTTCTAAGGACAGAGAAAAGAAAGTACAGACAACACGGTAGGCAATGCTCATCAGTGATAAATTTCACATTCTCAGACAATAAGGTGTATTAAAATGACCCTATAACTTTTTAAATTTTCTTTTATTTAACCTTATAATGCTTTGAACAGTTACATAATAGAGACAAATCTAGTACAAGATTTTGGGTAGCTTTTTTTTAAAAAAGACAGCATAAGGTCATATATATATATATATATACAACATATCCTGTAAAATGTATCAGTCAGTAGCAATGAGAGAAAAATTCAGATGGAACAGTAAGCAGACTTTTAAAAATTGCTATTTTTGAACATGGAATTAAAAAAGGCATAAAACTATACAAAAGCTATTTTTACCCCTAGTGGAGCACTAGAGATTACAGAATGAATTTAGGCACAAAGGGATGAACAAGCAGACGATCATCTCCACTTTCCAAACAAAACCACTTTCTGCATCCAAGGAAAAGCTCTAGACTAAATGTAGTCAAAACCAAGGGGCATTTAAGAGGCAGAATGATACTGGCAGAGTCAGAGAGCTCAACGTTAACAAGTGATAGGGCAAAAGAGAACAGCTTCAAGTTGCACCAGAGGAGGTATAGTTTGGATACTGGGAAAAATTTCTTCATTCAAAGGGTTGTTAAGCACCAGCACAGCTGCCTGGGGAAGTGGTGGGGTTACTGTCCCTGGAGGGATTTAAAAGCCATGGAGATGTGGCACTTGGGGATGTGAGTTAGTGGTGGACATGGCAGTGCTGGGTTAACAGTCAGACTCCATGATCTTAAGGGTCTTCTTCAACCTAAGTGATTCTATGATTTTATGCACATCAAGGTTAGACATTCTATTTCTTAAGAGATAGGTACTAGGATATTCCAAAGCGCTGAGAAGGTATTAATGGCTTTACTAGACATGCATGTATATAAAAAAAAAGCCCTTCAGTTAATACATAGGAGTAAATCTGAAAATAGGATTATAAAACCTGTATTATCAAAAAGCCAATTATCAAACAATATCAGAAACCTGAAGTAAGGACAGAGGATTTGGGGGGAAGAAAATTAAGTATATCAGAAAGCAGAAAAATAAACGCTTAAGGCAAAAGATATGTTGCATACCAAGCCACTCATTAAAAAGGAAAACAGGCAATTCTTCATGCATGACACACAGAAGGAGGAGAGTTAGTGCCACAGAAAGTTTGCCAGCTCCTGTGGGAGGCAGTGAACAGAAGAATTAGGGAGTGCATATTCTGAAATCACTAGGTGGGAGAATTTTATTTTATTGTTCACCTACAAGAAATGGGATTCTGTTCCAGTTACTTTTCCTTTTAGGCAAATAAACAAGGAAACAAAAGCTGTCTTTCAATTCTAACCTTCTTCTCACCTAGAAGAAAAAGCAGAAGCTGGCAAAGTACATATACTTCTGCAGTTAAAATAAATTACATCTTGACTTAATGTGAAACCAAGAAGATTTATAATTACTCTTCGCATTTAAACCATAACATATTTCCAGTCTAAAGAACATTCACCTCTAAACATTCTCCACCTCTTTTCCAACAGAACATGGTTTCATTACAGATAACAGTCTCATCACTGTGTATGACGACTGTGAATATAAAAGAACTAGCAGATTGCAGATCCAATCCTTTTGCAGTTTATACAACACTGAGCATTCCAAGTGCTGGTTTAAAGGTTTTCAAGGTGGCACACCACCACAGCACACACAGACCTGCTCATATACCCCAGATACATGTGGAGATTATTTTTTTCTTGCATGTACCTTAACTAGCTCCTGGCCAGCAGCAATTCTTTTCTTCATTCTATCATTTCTCGTCATGATTTTAGCCATAGACAGTCAACGTAGAGTCAGCTATTCTTTTACAACACGTGAGCTATGCCACACTTTATACACGCAGTTTTCATTAAAAGCATGCACAATGCTACCAGAAATGACCTCACTTCAGGCACAAGACAACTGCAGAGGTGCCACTCCTATCAAGAAGTGAAGTAACTCCCATCTTCATTTGCCTCAGTTGACCCTGAACTGATGTGCATTCAGATGTTATGGTAATTAGTTTACTTTTAAATGAGATTGAAATAATAATGCTAATCCTGCAAACACCTTGTATGTTCCTAAGACTTTGGAAACAGATGCTATATTATCCAGACTCCAAGACTGTTCTCTTTTGACAGCACTGCTGTATATGGGAAGCTACAGCAAATTAACCTGCTCGGTCAACTAGATCAATCCTTCATCCACACACACCTACAAAACAGAGAGCACTGAACCAATTAAAACACATCCCACAAAAGCAAATTTTGCACACAAGTTGCCATCAAAACTTTTTTAAACTGCAGAGAGAAAGCAGAGTTTTCCATATCTGTATACACATGGAACCAGACATGTATCAGAATTGAGTTGCATAAGGTTAATTAACAGGTCAGGGCGAATCAGAACTACGGGGTTTTTGAAGGCTTTGAAAGCAGCAGCATTACTTCATTCACCTTAATGGCTGCACCAACTATGCAATGAACCTATCAGCCTTTCAGCCAAGATGGGAAAGGATCATCTCTGCCAAATTACGGAGTTGTCCTAAAATATAGACAAATTTGCTTTAAGCAAGTGAAGTTCAAGCAATGTAAGGCACAGCACAGCCGGCCTGGATTTGTTGTCCTTTCCATCACAGCAGAAAGCCACAGGCTTTAACTAGACTCTGGAGAGGAAAACATCCAACAGGCCCAGAGGATTTGTGTGAAGAATGGGAATTTTGTGCTTTTGAGGACACTATTTTTTACATTTTGCATTTTACTGAAGATTCTTGAGAAGAGCTGACTTAGCAGCTGGTTTTGACTGACAAATTATATTCAGAATAATTAGCATTTTCAGTAATTCGATTCCTGTATATTTATAAACCAAGATAAATAAGCAGCATGCAATCAGATAAATATGGCTCTACATGAATAATACTATAGACTAACATTTGAATTATTCCAACTCATAAGTATAGGTCCCAGTCCCTCATATAATGCTGGTTTCTACCGTCCTTTTTCAGGCAAAATTCCCTAGGCATCTTGTAATTGGGGAAGTTCTACTGAACAAACATATATCTATATTAATAACATGCTGAAGGTGGACTGGACAGGATTAGTGCCAAGTTACAAAAGTAGCTGTGCTATATTCCTGTTACACTGGGGTTGTACAGAGTAAAGGGTATTAGCAAAGTAGCCAACAATTTCTTTTTGAAAAAAAAGGTTAAAGCACTCAAATTTGAAGCATCTGAGAAGCTAAGTAGAGGAGTGAGAATTATGTCACTACTAAACTCAGTTTAATTTCAAAGCCTTGTCTGAACTGAAATTTACATTTCTTAGCATATACTTTCCTCTTAATTTCAGTTCTTGGCATAAGTTTGAAATCATGTGGTACTCATGCATTTCAAAAATAGCAAACTTGACCTTCTGACTGTGACATATATCTTTAATATGAAAATTATTCATTTAATAGATTTGACCAAAATAATCACCAGAACACATATGGCCTGAATTTTGTACAAATGTATTCTCCAATTGCATTAAACTACAGAGAAAAAAAAAAAATCCCTTTTCTTCAATGATTCTGCTTCTTTGCTCCTATTGTGCTCCATTCCTCTTCATCTTGCTCCCTTTACACATCCCTGTTCTCACCTTTGGCTGATTTTTGAGCCTGCAGTGGCTTTCTGATATGACTACACCCTGCAATTTATATTGTCAGAAAGATACTGTAACGTCACTGGGGAAATAACTACCTTCTCTTCCCAGTAATGTTCACAATGTGCAAAGTGCACCAGTAGACCCTAATATATTTATTCTTCTTAAAGGTTCAAATGCCATAAGTTAATGAAAAGATAATTTTAAGAACAACACTTGTGTTTGCATAACCTTCTCTCATTCTTATGTATAAAAGTATTATGAAGACACTACTCATTTTATTTCTGTATAGTTGTCCTCAGGTGACCAGATCCTCACTACAGCATTATGATACATCTGCCCAAGGCATAGAAAAAATACATTAATGTTAAAAATTTCCAAAAGAAAATAAAAGCAGTGACTATAAACAAGTGGGAGTAAAGAGAAGGACAAGAGTGGCAAAGAACACAAGAAAATAAATTTCTATGGTAATTGCAATATAGACAGAAATAGTCAGATATCCATGAAAGGATAAAGAAAATTGTTTGATTCCCAACTTAACTGCATTTGAGAATTGTGAATGTGACTCTGCAATGAATCCTATTGGTTGGATCTTACTTCAAAGAAACCCAGAAAATGTCAGAAAAAGTCTGAAGGATACAGACAGAAAAAAATAGTGCAAACCTGTAGTTATATGGAAAATGGATAATAAGAAAAAAGTACCAGGATGGAAAAAAATGTGAAAGGGAAAGAAAATAATATTTGAAAATTCCTTTCTAATGTCAGCATAGGATATCACTTTGTATGCAAAGCACAGCGTGGGTTCATCCTCTGACAAGAAAGCGTTCAATTCCACTTGCCAGCACAATGCCATACGGAGATTTATTGCCAACTACAGATACCAAAAACCAACAGCAGAAATAAGTGAGCTTCTATCAATTTTTCAGTTATTCAGGACTGTTATGGAAAACCATTCATCTCCTCAGTAGTGAAAGTTTTTTATATAAAGTATGTTAAAATTAATAATTTTCCTCTCTCAGAGCTGATCCATTCCATGTACTTTTCTTTACTTCCATATCCATATGCTAATGATGTTCCTCACCACCTGATTCTCTCCATATGCTAAACACTCTACAAAAGTGTTGCTCCTCATTCAAACCACTCAAAGTTTAAAAGTTTAAAGGAGGCCCATTTTACACAGAAAAGATGAGCAAAGATGCATCTGTTTGTGGAGAGAGGGAGTCCGGCTTGCAGTTTGAACTCTCAGCTCAAGGCTTCTGGCATCATGGATGAAATCCAACCACCACCACCACTGGGACCAGATTTCTGTATACATTACAGGTTAACACAGCATCATGCTCAAGAGCCTCACTGAATTTTGGCCACCAAGTAAACCATCAAGGAAGTTATCACAGCCCTGGGATAAAAGCCAGGCACACCTGAGTCTCAGTCTGCCGCCTAGATTCTAATGGGAAAATGAAAATCTGAGTTGACCAACAGAAATCCTCCAGTTTTCTTTCATCACTATCCCCTGCCAAAGTGTTTTTTTCACGGAAAGTTTCAGGAGGATGTCAGAATTCATCCCTACCTGTACTGCAAAATTCCATTGCAGTTGGTAATGAGAGGTGGAACTCTGAAATGTGAAGTGACTACTCTATTTTTTTTGTATCATGCCATCCATATCATCATCTTTCTTGTTGTACTTTGATGAAGGAATTGCAGAAGATATTGTAAAAGGCACAATGTGCATAGGGGGCAATAAATCTGCTGGATGCAGATAGTCAATGGCTGCAAGTGATAATATAAAGCTTTACTCTTTGCCTCCTACCAGTTTTCATTATCAGGGAAAATTTCTATTAATGCAATCCGATAGCATCGTGTCCAAACAGCTCGGCAGTCACACATTTCATACAGCTGTCATAAAATGATAGTCATTTAGCTTCAAGGTAAAGCTGAACTTTGAATGTTCCTGCTTTTTATCTTCGAAGCTTTGTTACTTTAGAAGATAATTATCTAATTTTGTGACCAATGATGTGTTTCCAACACATCAAATTTTAATACCTGTACCATGTAGATTTTTTTTTGTTTTGAAAATTAATGACTTTAGATAACTTGACGCAAAATACTCAAAGTATATTGAATGGCCAAACATAAAAATGTGATCTAGAGAAATAATAGGAATGCTGCATGCTGTGGCCCTGACCAATGCTTTCATAATGCCTTCCAAACAACATTTTCACAGTGCTTTTACCTAACAGGCTACAGACTCTATGACTGCATAATTTTGATTCCTGCTTTTTAGGAAAGCAAGTCAAATCCTTGTTTGTGTATAAATGCACAAAGAAGTCCCTTGACAGCTACTGGAGAATAAAGTAAAAACAGACAGTAAGGCATAAAACCTTCTGCCAACTGACAAGCTATTTCTGTACAACACTAAGTTTGCTTAAGATACTGTGAGTGATAGACAGTAAAAGAAATGGCTAATGAAGCAACTGGGAGCTAAATGGTCTGCTTTAGCCCTAGATTAGAAATTAAATTCCTGTGTTACCATTACAAATTAAAAAGCCTTCTCCTATTCATGCAATCAACTTAGTGGGAATTTCTCATGAGACTTGATAATTATGGGAGCAGTTACATATTCTTACTGTGAGTGGAAAAAAGCCCACCTGAATATCAAACAGCAGAGAATTCAGCTGAAGGGCCTATAAAGTTACTGCAAAGTATTTTAAAAAGAATAGGCCAGGAAGTGTTAAGACCTGATGAAGCAACTTAAAAATGGTAAAATATTATCTCTGACTGGGGTCTCAGAGAGGCCTGTCATGACAGTGTCATGCCCTTCCATGCCTGTGAGGAGATGATGAAGATGATAAACTTTATGGAGATGCACAGCTGGCACACAACAGTCAAACTGAAACGGGAACTTCCAGCTCAAGTACCTTCTTGTCTGCATTAGAGACAAGCACTGGAACAAAGGTGGTGGCATCACTGTCCTGGAAAGTTTTGAAGATCAGATTCAAAGCCCCAAGAAAGTTGCACTGATTTCAGCATTGATCTTGCCTTGGAGCAGGATTCCAAGTTAAAAGACCTTCTAAATCTTCTTGCAGAATTAATTACTCTGTGATTGCAGAAATTGTGAAAAACTGAGTTCCATAGAGGAAGACAGCTAAAGAGTTGTACACTGCCATGTGAACAGGTCTGTCTCAGCCAATCACAATCTCCTCCTTTCTTATACCACCATCCTCAAAACCAGCCAACTGGTTACCAGCTATAACATGGGTCATTTCACCTGTAAAGTCCTAGGAGACCTGAGGGTAGGATGCTTTCAGAAATTATCTGTCCCTGGAATTCATCACTTCTGGAAAGGCTACCAAGACCCTTGCCAACTTCTCTCCAACTATGATTTTAAAAGAAGTGGTTTGGCACTGACTTCCTTTTTAAATACAAATCTTGCAATAATTTGGTCATTCACTCTAAGAAAGTGCTTCAGCTTTACACAAATGAACTTGGCAGATGCTAAATAGGATCACAAAAACTTCCATGTAATTTTGCAAAAACATTATACATAGAAAAAGCAAAATGGAACTTCACAAGAACAACATATTAATCAGAGTATTTCATTAACACCTGTCAGTGAAGCTTCCACAGCAAACTAAAATACAGCCTACTGTATCAATATAGAATTTGTGTTGTACAATGTGTAAGCACTTATTATCAGCAACAAAAAATTGTACCCTACAGAACAGTAATGACATTTGAAAGTGTAGAGTATTGATTAGCAGTTGCTTAAAAGTGAATCACCACTACAATACAGCATCTATTCATGGCTCTACATACTTTCACTGTCAAGATAATTTGCATGAAGACCAGTTCCTTTAACCTTGAAATGTAAGCATTTTCCAATACAGGATGTGAAAACAAACAACCATAAGTGCACTAAGCGAGGGAATTAGCATTCACTTTCTTTCAAGATCTGGTGTTTTCCAGCTGGATTGTCCACTCGATAATTTCCATATTAAAAGACATTACTGAAAGTGTAATGCATGTGCCATAAACTTACTAAGGCCATCCCACATTTCTGTTACATACTAACAGTAGAACATACTTACTTTCAATAATACAATAAAGAGGATCACGCTCAGCTTGCTAAACTCAGAAAGACACAGAAAATACTGCCAAATAGAGAGCGCTGTGGCAGAAGAGCATGAATTCACTATGGCTTCAACCAGGGCTTTCATTTTAGTTACAGGGAAATATAAAACACGATGTTTGATATTCAGGCTGATTTAGATTACATTTTAAAAATATTACCAACACCAAAAGAAAAGAATTGTTATCCTGTCATAACACAGATCATTCAAAATGCAGTTCTAACGTCACTGAAGGCAAACAAAATTTTTCAATACCCCCAGAAAAAGCACAACTTTATTACAAGAAAGAAGGAAAAGGTATTTTGTTATGGAGAAAGAGAGAACACGCTATGCAAGTTCGATAGCACTGTGATCTTTTCCTCTACAGTCAATGTACTACCTGAAAATTAGTATGGAACCCACCAGGTTTTCCCACCAAATACATTAGTAGCATATGAATGTGTTTGACCTTTTTATTCTTGAACAAAGAAAAATTAAAATATCTATCAAGAAGCATTTACATCTTTCTGTCTGCAGTTAACATTAAACACTTCAAACACACTGAAACGCTCTGTAACCAGTTTGGCATGGAGAATAATCTTGTCATTCGTGTAGCCCAAAGATCTATTTGAATTAAAGGGGATGAAGGTTCAAGCTCTGCAAGTTCCAAAACATCATTTGCACTAATCATCAGAATTACACTGGTTTAAGATTCTCAGATGGACATTCCTTTTATTCTCTAAGGCTTGGTTTTAATTCAGTACTAGAAAACACATTCTACGTAATCCAGACATTAAGAGTTTGAATTACAATAAATTAAAGCTCTGAATAAAGCTTTTGGTAAAGTTCCACACGATTTATCTGGCTGGTGGGGTTTTGAATTTGGGCTTCAAGGTAGGTGTTGGGTTTGGTTGATGGGGAAGGGGATTGCTGCTGCTGGTTTGGTTTTTTCCACAGGGGTCATGGTATTTGTTTTGGTGGTTGGGGGTTTTTTTAATTATTTTTTTCAGTTATAGTCTTATGCTGTAGTTTTTTTAAATCAACTTTTTCCAATTTTTGGTCAAAAAAAAATCAGTATTTTTTAAGTTTTAAAATTGCTCCGCTGGCAAAAGTTTAAGTTGCTATCCAAGAAGTCAGTCCATGTCTATCCTTTAAATTACATGTCCCAATCCTACTGACCCTCCCTTCAAAGCAGCAGTTGCAGCGTCTCAAGCAAAGAAACAGCCTACAAAGACCAAAGCCCACATAACGCTGAATAAAAGAAAGGCAATTAATGTCAAGATAATTGGACTAAACTTCTCTAAGAGTTTAAGTCACTATTATACCGTTTAGAACTAAAGATAGCTGCACTGTATGAATCAGATTCACCAGCTGAATGCTAATTGATCTAAATCACCCCGTTCTGGTAGTTTTGCACTGACGAAGCTCCCAAGATACAGCAGCACATCCAGTCAGGAGGATAAAAAGCAATTCTATATCTTTAAAAGTAGGAATGCTCTTGTCCTGATGGAAAAACCTGCTTTGAGGAAACACAATGACTTGAGAACTCCTAACACAATGAGGAATCTGTTGAAAGGAGTGGGCAGATGCAGACTCCAGACTGCTTCAGAGCAAGGCAGCCAGAGCTTACGTAACAGGGAAGGCTCTGGGAGACGACTTACATAAGGAAAATCTGAGAGAGCCCGAAACAAGCTCATCAGTAAGAAACCTCTGTGGCACAACTAAAAAATAAAGGGTATTTTCATGTCGAAACTGTTCCTACATGTGCAATAAAATAGTATTGACTGTTCTGCACAAAAATCAAGAATTATCAAAGCTCAGAATACTTAGGAATAAAGTCTCCTCAAAAGGAACCTAAGAAAGCATAGACCACGCTGCAATTGCAGAGAAACAGACACTGCTTTCATTTACAAAAGATTACTGTATAACAACAATCACTTTTAACGTTAACAGAAGGCACATTACCTGCATCTTATGCTTCCATTTTATTACTGCTATTATTTTGCAACAGCATGGCACTGAAAACGCACTACTATCATGGACACTGGAATGTGAACAGCAGCAATCCCCAAAGTCTGTTTTTTCAAAACTCTCATTGTAGCAGCTGAAGTGAAGATCCTCCTGACACCCAACCCTCTCTTTACAGCCCATAGGTGAAACCTGGCTCTGCCAGTGGGCTACACTCTCACATTTAGTCCAGGGCTCAGTAAACAGAGTGTTTACAAGAGAAATGTAGTGTCAAGAGTCAAATAAGTCAGATGTCTTTTGAGAGTCTAAGGAAAAAAGAAAAAGCATCTAAGAGACAAAATCTGAGTCAATTCTTAGGCCTCCATAGTATTTCCTAAGGTGAGGAGTATAAATATCTCTACAGCACCAAGAAGCTTCTTGTGTGCTGCCAAATCTATATGACAACTGTAACACCTCCAGAAATCAGGCAAATTAGGAATGATACCATCCTAATTTCTTCTGTAAGGGTTTTTTTTTCTTTTTGCACACTCAATGGTCTTTCAACTTTTTAAAAATGTTCTAGTCCTTGCTTTTAAGTCTTAATTTTGCTTAAAAGCTCATCATAATTGCTGAAATTATTTCCTGAACTATTATCATTTTCTGAGCTACTTGCAGTGTCTGTATTTCAACTAAAGTCAATTTTGGGAAAAATCATATATCTCAGCTACTTTTAGGAGGCATAACAACATACTTGGATAAGATTATCATAATGAAATAAAATAATAAAACATTAAGATAAGGTAAGCAGTGGTTTGGGTTTTTAAAAATAATAGTTTCCATAAGCAACAAAAGTATTCTTTCACATCTTTTATAAACTCAAGAGGACACCAATGCTGGTGACTCTTTTGACGTTCACAGCACAGCAAGACTTCAGAATTGTATCAACTAAATCACTATGTACAGCTATAACCTGGCAAAATTTTGCTTTACTGAGTATCTCACATAATTTCATTTGCTCAATGAAATTTTAGTAGGGGACAAATGACTCTTAATGTGCAAAGCATTTGGGCAGTGGAGACTGTCAATCATGCTTTGATTTCAAGTGCATTGCTCTGGAAGTAGTGCTCACTATGTATGCTGACAAAATGAATTAAGCAACCTTTACATTAATTTTTCATTTAGCAAGTCTTTATTAAGCTAAATGGTACTCCAAAGCAGTTGGCAATTGAGAAATCTATACTGCCCAGATCCATAATCATACGCCCATTTTATTTCTTCACTTGTTTAATGATGCTTAATTCATAATCAGGAAATGGGGATTCCTCCAGTTGCTTCTAAAAGCAGAATCTTGACTTTAAAATGATGTGGACTCTGATCACGCAGAGCTCACAGTAAATACCAAATGGATTCTTGATGCCTGGGTAGTGAGGAGGAGAGGGTGGGGGAAAAAGCGTTTGCATTTAGAGCCCTCCTGTGCTATCACCTCCTTAGCTATTATGACACTGACTTTGAATATTGCCAATACTTGCAAATCTTGAAGTTTAGTACGGTTTACAAGCTTACAGAAGAACTATACTTCTTAGCAATACAAAAAAATACATGTTAAAGTCATCTGTCATCCAGACTCATTTGCCACAATCAACAGCAGGAAATAAGCTTAAATGGACAGAGATGCTTGGAATTCTAAATAAAAATAAAGACCAACATAGATCTTATAAAAACTACTGCACCCAGAAGGGAAAAAAGAAAAAAACCAACTGATGATGTGACAGAGGACTAAAAATGCTCTAAATACCTGTCAAACCTGCATTTTGTATTTTCTCTTTCTTTCAATAATGAAATAGCACAACAAAAGCAAAAACCAAAACAGCTTGTAATGGATTTATACTGTTCATCTTCAAAAACAGGAGCACAGACTTGTTAGTGAAACAGAAAGGATGCTGACGAAAAGGTAAAATGAATAGCTTCCAATTACCTTCAATTGTAACAACCAATAGGAAGCAATCTTACTACTTCAGAGGGTAAAATACATTACAGAAGGGATGGCAGCAGCACCCACTATGAGGAAGAGAAGGACGATTAAGGATCTCACACTGATCCTCTGTGCCTTTTAGCACGATTGCACAACATGGTATATTCCATATTCTTCTAGCAAATATTGAGCTATTTCTATTAGGGAGGTTTAATTTTTAAAGCCATTTTCACACAAAAATGTCTGTGCATGGAACAGTCACAAAGTTAAATATATTTGTTTGCTATGGCCCAATAAAAAAAAAATTAAAACCTTTTAATAATACTTGATTAGAAACTAATCAAAACTAAAAGCGCCATCTGCTTTATAAATTTAAGGTGTTCATACAAAACCATGGCAATGTAAGACTACACAGACTTTAAAGAAGATGAGCTAGAAATATAATAAATACTGAGTATCCAGATTTTCAAAATAAAATGAAAATTTGCGCAGCATACTGAAGTGAAGCCATTTAAAGGCCTTGAAAGGTAGCAAGAGACCTCAAATATTTTTGTTGTTAATAGCTCTGTATTTTAGCTCAGTAAAATCCATATTTTGCAGTCCTGGGTATACAACTCTGAAAAGACAGATACTGCTAAGGAACTCATAAGCTTTTGATAATTTATTAAGTTAGTTGCTTTCATCTTAAAATGATAGTACAAGCTTTTTATTTCAGCTGCTACATATACTGTCTGTTACATAATTTCACACATATATAAGCCTTTCAAAATAGATGCTACAAGCCTGAGGAATACTTTCCTTCATAATCAGACAAAAAATAAAATTAGTGTTACTCAGAACTAAAAATCATGTCTACAAAAATCAGCAGAAATAAATGGGTTGAATGAGTGTCTCTAATCAGTGAACGTCTCAATGTTTTTCCATTTACATATTGCATTTTGAGGATCACATATTAAATGCCCCAAAATCATAGTCTTAACATATTCCTCTTGATCTCATATTTTTTCAGCAACTGTGGTAAAAATAAATTGTCTACAATACAGAACTTTACTATAGGTTGCACATTTAAAATAGAGTAGACAAATCCTTGATATATATCCAATACTCAAATCTGCTTTTTCATTACCCTCTGCCCCAATTACGTGGACTTATACCAATTTCTCAAGTTTTTGCAATACTTCACTAGTTATTACCCAGCTGTGCAGCTGAGCAAGAAGATAACCACATTCATTCCCCTTATCTGTAATGATGTAATACATCCCAGCACTGGGTTGAGATGATTGGGGAAATAATGGGATTGTAAAAACTGCAGAGATGACAAACAACTGTGCAGCCGCCTTCTCCTGATACAGTGAATTGCGAACATACAGCACAGGGGGAAATAACACAGTATGCACTAATTCTGCTCCTTGAATGAAGTTACCATTTTTCATAAGAAACAGCTGTTTCTGCACAGAAACATCATCATCACAATGCAGTAAACAGATTAAATACCCGCAATGTAGGCTGAAGCCTAGGCTTCAAGAAATACAAGTGTTGGAGTTTACTTTCTAATGATAAAAAAACCGAGTCATCCAAACAGGAAAATATCAGTTTAACCAAGGACTCTACAGATAATGCAGTTCAATGAAAGAGTCATCAGGGACTAGCATACAATACAAAAATAGGTCTTGGACAAAAGCAAGTACAGCACTGCCTTCCTATTCATTTAAAAAATTAAATCTGCCTCCATTTTCTGTGTTAAAACCTTCCTTATTACAACTGAAGAAATCCTTACCTTCTGCAGGAGCTGGGAACCTGAGTATTTGGCTGCAATAGATTTGATCTCTCCACCAAATGCTGAGGCCCAGAGCTTTACTCTGTGAAGAAAAAAAGAGGCAGGAAGAAATGTAATACACATGTCATAGCAAAGCAACCCAGACTGTAACAGCTTCAACTGCACTCAGAAGGATCCGAGCAATTTTGCATTAGTGAGCTCACTAAGGAACCCAAGCAGAGCAAAAGATCTCTAAAGCTGTTCAAGTATAAGCACAATCTAGACACTGTGATAAGGTAAGGCCCCTGATATGAAACTACCAACAAGCACTGTGAAAATATAAAGAAGCAACTTGTACAGAAACATGTTTTGGCACAACACAACATAGATCCATTGAAAGGAAAGCAGCATATAAACTGGCTAAACAGTTCTGAATGATAAATTCCCACATGAGAAAGAGTTAACAGCATCAACTTCAGCCACGCACAGGCACTTAAGAGTCTGTGGCCACATACTCCACTAGCACATGCTCCTACAATAAAATCAAAGTAGTGCTGAGCGCCTTAGAGACTCCCACTTTAAACACAGCTGATAGAGGAGCAAAGGTGCCTCAAACAGTCAAATATCTGCAATACAAAAACATAAGAACTTGAGCAGGCAAGTTCTCATCCTTGAACATGGTCCTGAGAGGAATAACACGAAAGCACTTACACAGACAAGGGGATCTGCTGCTCCGATCCAACCACATCCACTAAGGCTGTGTTAAAAGCTGTCCAGAAGATAAAGAAAACCCCCCCAAAAGCCCGAAGAAGATTCACATTCTCTGGCATTGTGCCTCTCTGTGCCTTGAAAGATTTGGGGAAATTCAAGTGAACCTGAGTTCAGCAGCAGTAGGGGTTTGCTTCTACAGCCTCTTTCCCCACTCTTACCCCTCCACTAGAATAACACTGGAGAAAAATCACAGCTCCATCCTCATCCCTCCAAAGAATGACCCTCTCAGTGTAATGGAAGGAGCGGACCAGAAGCGAAGCTCTAATGACTTGAAAACTATTGTGTCCCTGGTAACAGCAAAGCGTTTTCCAGCACTACTGCAGCCACTTGCATGTAGTTCTTTACAACTCCGCAGTCAGCAGTGTGCTGAAGTTACTTCAGTGACCTACTGCTGCTCCAAAGTGCCCTTAGCAGCAAGAAAGCAGACTATTGATTCCAAGTGGGGAGGCTGTCTTCTTGCAATTACTGCTCACTTCACAAATGGAAAGCAGCCGAGAGTTCTCCTTTCCCGCGCCGATAACCTCCAGCCTTCATCCCAGATCAAGTCAGCCAATGCATTGGTTCAGCGAAGCAGGAGCTGCAGCCTTTTAACGGGATAGCGCCGAGACAGAGAGGCAGGCACAGGAGGAGCTGGACCAGAGGGAGGGTGCCTCTGCACGGCAAAAGCAGAGAAAGTCTGGACGAGCTGAAAGTGTAGTTGAGCCCTTGATGAAGGCGAGAAGAGAGCGCTGCACATTGCCGGGGGCTGAGCCAGGGAGGGCTCGGCAGGGCTGGCAGGGGCGGGGGGTGGGGGCCGTGCACACCCACCGGAGACCCGGCCAATTCAGGCAGGACACCGCTGCATGACAAGCATCTGTCTGTCACACAGCCCGGAGAGGCGAAGGATGGCCGGAGCTCAGCCCTTGCATTGCCGGGAGCGCCGAGCATCCCGGCCGCGGCGCCGCACCGAGCGCGCAGGCAGGCGCGGGGAGCGGAGCGGCGGGCCCCGCCGAGGCAGCATCGCTGAGGAGCCGGAGCGGAGGGTTCCCCGGAGAGAGCCCCGGGTTTAGGTCAGGCTCGCACATTTAATTGAGTCATATATAGCACGTCCTTGTGCATAAAGGCACGTTTGCTACTTCCTCCCACGCCGGAGCTCTGCAGCGAGTCACTCTCCGAGAGATCCCGACTAGCAAAGGCTTATGAATGAAAAGAAATGCAGCATAAGTAAATCAATGCGGGCTGACTTCAGCCTATGAATAAATTATTAATTTGTGCTCATAGAAGAATCTTCTTGATATAGCAAATATAGGATTACAAGCTCCTCCACTGAGAGCGCAGCGTGGGGAGCAAGAGGGATTGGTCCAGGTATTTTGTTGCTGCGTTTTAAAATCTACCCTCCCCTCCTTTTGCTTTTATTCTTCTCGCTCTGCTTTTTTCTCACCTTCTTCTCCACTAAATGCAGAGACTTAAAATAGCAACTGAACTTTAATGTAAATAAGTATGGCAAGACCCGGAGACGATCTGAGCATGGGCTGAGTCATCCTTGCATCATACAATATAGCTCCAGTGTCCGCTCCAGAATTCTAGTTTCTTCCCTCTGTAGTTAGAATTAACACCTCAAAATATTCACTCTGTCTTTCTATGACGTTCTTGTCTTACTTAACATTTTCTGTCTTGAAGCTCGAGATGTAGTACCTGTATTTTTTTCCACATTAACATTTCTAAGAGCATTGAACAGTTTGCTGTAAATATCAAAACCTTTTTTCAACACCTGGCTGACAAAAGCTTTCTGATTTCTCAGAAGAAACTAGAAGTTTAAAGACAGAAAGACTATCTTAAGGGAACTGTGTAGAGCAGAGTAGCACAGTACCCTGCAACTTTTAGCGCTCACCAACCACCCCCACCAAGAACAGTAAATAGATCATACTTCTCTCTGTACTATTAGCTTCATATGGAGGCAATAAAGAAATTTTCGTTAAAAGTGAAAATTATTTTGTGTATTAATCATTTGGAAAGACCTATTATCAGTGCTGTTACTGTGGATTTTCTAAGCAGTGTTTTAAACATGCTGCCATGTCACCAGGTGTTCAGCTTACCTACAGGCAGAAATGTAAAAATGCACATGGCTGACTAACAGTATGTAATAGATTATGTGCCCCTTTGAACATATTACATAAACAATAGTATCTTTTCAATCTAGGAATGAAACAGGAACAGGAGATTGCCTCAATACTTGTGCTGTTTAACTCTTTTTACATGCTAAACAATGTCGGGAAAGAACTTGGCAAGGCTCATTTTGTGAGATTCAAACTGTTTTTACATTAACACAGGTCCTTATCTGCTTCAAGTCAACAGAGTGCCCTGGTGACAAATAACAGCCTAGCTTTGTTTTTCAAAGAATTACTGAAAGTCCTACAAACTTTTTGAAAGCACATACAACCTGCCTGTGTTTAACAGGCCTGAGAAATTTAACATATATTAAACACACTGCTAACTATTGGCAAGGATAGATGATAAAGTCACTTGTCAAAGCTTGACTTTATTTACATTTATCATACATTCAATACTATATCAGATCTACAATTCATTCATTTGGTGTGTGTAACTGGACATTCACATTTGTTGAATACACAAATCCTACATCTGCCATTGCTAGTTTAAGAAAAAGAGAATCACTTAAAGAAATTTTTGCTTGACAGCACAAGCACAGCCACCTTCTTTTGTGTTAACAAACATCTGTGTGCACCACACCATAGAGTGCTTTCAGCAGCTTTCTTTAATGCACAGGGGTTATGTCCGTGCAGCAAAGCAGTTCCTCTCGATAATTCAGTGAATGGAAAGCAAGGCTATACCATAACACACACAAACCACTGCCCACTGGAAGTGACACCACACTCTGTCAGTCACACTACTGCATTCTGACCTGACCACTACTGACTATTCCTGGTATGCAGATCACTGCAGTCTTGACACAAGGTTCAAAATTAATGTTAGTGTCTCCCCACACTGTTCCTGTAAGGATGCAGAAACTTTTCCTCAGTGCATTTTCATAAGGAAGGACCAAGGAAGACATAGAAAAAAAATAAATGGCAAGTTCTAATGAGTCCTTTATGCTGGAGATGGAACAGTGAGCTTCATTATTTGGTACAGCCTCCTGATGTCCTGAAGCAAAAGCAGAAGAAAGCAAAGTTTTAAAGAAACAGAGTAACAAATTTATCTTTTGGAAGTAATATGACATTTCTGTCATATCCTTATGCTGTCATAGATAACTGATGAATCTACGAATTATTGCTGATCCCACTAAAAAAAATGTATATACAGATAACTGACCAGAAAAGGAAAACATTTATGCTCTAAGCAAATTTAAATTGTGAAAGCAAAATACTTCTTAAAATTAAGTTCAGGTGAGTTCTTTACATGCCAGTGGCCCCAGGAGCAGAGCTCCCCACACTAGTGTATTAAGTTGGATCACCCTGCTCGCTCCTGGGCTCCCATTTTTAAGAAATGAAAATGGCATCTAATTTCCTACTGTGGCTTTGATGATCAAGCACAATGGTGTATTTTAGTAGCTCACAGAAAATGAAATATGTTTTCCCCATGAAAGCAGAAATAAAATATGGATAGCTGGATAAAATGTTAGAAAGTCACAGACATAGAGAAACTTGATGAATTCCCAAAGGTTTTTCAGAGGAACACAATTGGGAAAATAACCATGGGATTTGGGGGAAGGGAGAAAAAATCCCAAACCAAACCACAAAAAATTACCCACAAATAAATAAATAATCCAGGTCAAAGGCAAAGGGTAATGGGAGACACAAAGCCTTTGACAAAAGGCTAAAACAGGGAATACAGACTAAGGGGAAAGTCCTGTCATAAACACACACAGTAACTACCTGATCAATTAATCCCATTGTTCTTTCCTCTGTCTACCTCAGATATATTTACACTTCTAAAAGGGTGCAGAAGCAGGGTCACATTTGCATCACCAGAGCATACTTTGAGGTGTGTGATTAGACATGTATCAAGCCCTAATGAAAGTCAATCGAGAGGCATAGAGAAAAAAGAACATATGGTGAAGGGGAGAAGAGTAGGAGGAAATGATATAATTAACACAAATGTTTATTGTATTTCTTTTTTCAGATGCTTATCTACAATGAGTTCCAAACAGAAGCAATAAACGTAGAATGCTAAAGTACTAAAAGCCTTGCTAAGATGTAAGCCATCTCCACTGGAAATTAATTTTTAAAAAGAATACAAGAAAGGAAGTACATCTGTTTATCTGTATTGCATATGTATTAGAAGATTCAGATACTGCAGAAATAGAAAAGTCCTTACTCTGCATGATGTGGTGTTAATACTTGCTGTGTACTGTATTCCTCTGCAATTTTGAGTACTAAGATTATAACCTTCAGATGTATTCTCTGTAGTGAGATTTTTTTTTTGTTTGTTGGTTTTAATACATTAAAATGTCCCTTATCTCCCTTTTCTGAAATACTTCTCTTAAAAAAATCATCTCTTACAGAAAGGCAGTGGAAGGCTACAAGGGAGAGAGGAAGTGAAGGGATATAGCCACTGCATGCAATAAACAATTGACTATCATGTTCCATATGCAACTTTCCCTTACTTCTCTGTGAGTATAATGCTTCACATGAAAAATGGAAACAGCAGAAACAGAGGGATAACAAAAGTCATCTCTGCTTTGCAAAGCTTGAGATGGTCAGATGAAAGGCAAAAGCTGAAGGTTCTGAATTTACAATTTGGAAACAACCCAATGGTGGAAGGATTCATCAAGTAGCGTTTGCATGCTGTGAGAACACAGCCTTACTTGTTTCAAGCAATCTGTACATCTGAGAAAGAGCAAGAGACTGTACATTAGGCCTATTCCATAGAGACTTAACATATGTACATGTATTCTCAGAGTTTTATGAAGGTCCCACGTGCATAAATCTAAGTGTTTCACTGGTGTGGGAATGCCTAGTTATTGACTGATTCCAACCCACTTACAATCAAGATTGAGGTCAAGTAGTATTACTCAGTGGATTAAATGAACACAATTTCACATAATGGGCATGAGCTATTGTCTCGTAGAAATAAAAATGCAGCAAAAATTCTAAAGCACATCACTATTTTATATGTAAATTTATAATAATACCATCTTGTTTGTATACACTGTTCAGGTCAAATCAAACACTAATATTTCATTCATGACAATATAAAGGGCATATGCAACCTACATTTACATATAATCAATCATTTACATGCTAATAGATACAAATTCTAAATATTTTTAAAAATACTACATATATTCATAGTCAGTATGATGTGAGTACAGCATTTTAGGTTACTGTCATGTTATCTTTAGCACACTTCAACACCAAATAAACCTCACAGTTTGCCATAAAGCCCCAAGGAACGTGTGGTTAATTTAGCTGCTACAAAGCCTACGATCAGCTGGCTTTCACATCTCCACAAGGAGTTAAAATGCAAAAGAGCAAAGCATTATCACATCCCAGCCTATGAGAGCTCACACTGCATGGCAAGCTAGAATGCTTTGAGCTAATTATGTTTATAGCTAACCAAATCCAATTTCAGCAGTCCACTGTAGCTCTAGTCTGTTAGTGCCATTTTACATAAGCTTCATTTATTTTGAATTTTCAACTACTAAGATGAAGTCTGCATTTGGTTTCTTTTGAGTGTTTCATGCCAGGAAATGAACTCTAAGCAAATAAATTACCTTTTTACTATCAAAGCTAGTGCTAGGTTTAAAATGTTAATGCTTTCAAATGCATTGAAAACACTCAAATACTAAAGATAGGCCTTAAAAATGAGAAACTGTAATTAAGTGCTCTAATATAATGGACAGAATACTATGGAAACAAACCTAACTACCATTCTTTCTCTGATAAAAAGTGAAGGCTGGAGGTCACGAAATATTTGAGTGCTAACCTATTACTATTTACACCCTAGAATGAGCCACTGGACATATCTATAATGGCCTGTGAATGTTCACCCAAACCTTGCAAATTCCTCAGAGCCACTTGAAGAGACCCTTGTCAAAGCCCTAAGTACAGACTTCAACATTTAGAAAACACATTGCTTTTACTTCAGATCTTGGTAGGATTAGTGACACAGAAATGCTGGGTACCAAAAATGGTGTAACTGAGGAGAGAGGAAGAAGTTGTCCTGAGCAGCCACTTTCTAAAGAGAGCCCTTTGCAATGGGAGATGAAGTGTCACCCATTGACCCACTGTTATCAGCGAGGTTAAGTTTCAAACAACTCAGCTGAAAGCAACCTGCAAACTTTAGACCAGCTCTTAATTATTTCAAAATAACATCCTTATTGCCAAGTTGAAAAACATAACATGGCTTTTGATCCAAGAAACAGTGTTATGTCAAGTAATTACATAAAGCCATAAGATACTTTAGAGGCCTCTAATTCTGTCACTCTGCAATTAATTCCTGCATCACAAGTACAAATTTCGTGATGGGAACATGACTTTTATTAAGTCTTAAATATCAGATCAAGAAACTGGCAGTGTATTCAACATAGTGCCACTTACTGATGTTACAGAAAATTAATTTTGTGTAATTCTACAGCAGCAGTTGCTAACCTGTGATCCACCTCTGCTTTATCACTTTGTTGAGCCTTGTTCATTTATTGTGATCATTGACTGATTCTAAAAATCAAAGTTATCTCAAAAGGCTACTGGAAATAGCATCTATTAAAAAGTAACATGTTATGGTAATGAATTCCATTAAATTGCTACATAAAGAAAAATCATATATATTAACATAATAAAATGTACTATGTGAATATTTGACATATATCTGATCACAATTGCAGAGAAAAGCCACTAAGAATTATTAAAAAGCAAACAGGTTTCAATAAGTCTAAAAGAGTACTAGGAAGCACTAAGTAAATTTCTTAACTTTTCAGAGTCTGAAATTGATTTAACTTCAAGAATAGTGTAGGAATTTTGTTAAGTGTGTTCAGGTCACGATAGCAACCTGATAAAAAACTATTTAAGAGCTGCTACTTTATGCAAATCCAGTTTCATTTCTTCAGTGGTTACTGTCACTTTGCACTTTTTTTCCACCAGCGCAAGTGGCTACTTGTTCTACCAAGTATTTGTTGAAACCTCGCTGCTGTGGACAGATGAAACAACCTATAGGGCACTTCTATAATACCTTAAGTCAGGGGAAAAACTGGACTTGGGCATAATGAATTATTCCAGCATCACACAAAATAATACTCTATCACAAAAAAAAATACAAGGTAGTCTCTTACTCTGGGGTTTCAAATTCTAACCTGTGTACAGTGGTCAAATTCTACTTCAATAATACAGTTTGACTTTACATGTCACGGAAAGCTCATGGCTTCACCTGCTGAAGAACAACAGATTTACTGGGTGGTAACAATACATTAAAGCATGATTATGCTTAAAAGATGCAAAGTAAAAGCAAAATTGATATCCATAAATAAACTAATAAGTGTTAGGTAAAATATTTGCCAGAGCATGCATTTCTATTTTACAGGCTGTTAATCCATCATAGTGTCATTGCAACAGACACACTCTGACTGCTGTGCTTATTACTTTTTAATGTATCACTCCATTTTAAACATTAATACTAACAAGTTCAGGCCATAATATAGCCATCCTTCCTATCTGTAACAAGAAAAGGAAAAAGATCACCACCCACAAATGCCATTTTATAGCACAATTCTACTTAGAAGCACACAGTACTAGATGGAATAGAGAAAAGTACAGGAAAAAAAAAAAAAAAAAGAAAAATTCTGAACCAAACTTCCTATTGTCGGGTGTTCTCCCTCTCCAATGTTTTGTGGGTTTGAGGGTTGGGGGTTTTGTGAGGTTTGCTTTGTTTTGGAAGCTTTTATGTCATGAAAACACTTTTTCTTAATCTTCAGTTGGGACCAATACATTAGATTTAGGCAATGGATTCAGTGTGATAGTTGACCCAAGGCCAGTGACAACACCCCTTAACCCAAAGGGGATGTATTGTTATATGTGCCATTTAAAGAGACCTCTCAAATAAGAGTAAAAAAAGTTTGTGGAGTTCTCAGCCCTCTGTTTCTCAGACATTACTAGAAATAACTGCTTCCATTTCAATGGAAGATAACCTTATCTTTCCCCAAAATGGCATTTTTTGAATTAGTTGAGGGCTGCTGGGGGAAAAAAAACAAAAAGAAAAAAATAAAAGGTAACAGGATATCTTATCAATGTTAACAAAAGAGTTTAAGAAAGACGTCAGACCCCAGGAGCTTCTCCTGAGCATTATACAACCTGATACATAATTTGGCACTTGAAAACTAAGGCTACCTATCTTTCCTCCAATACCTTTATTCCCCCACCATTTTGTTTTTCATTGCTGTGTCTCTCCATTTTCAGTTCTCATCTTTATCTATTGCAAGTCCCACTTTTCCAAACCACAGAATGGTACTGCTCATTTTCCTACAAAAACATATCAAATTCCCTAAGCAGTTTTCTAACTTCTTTGATGCCTCAATTCAATGCTTCTGTCCTCCTTTACAAATGCGAAGGCTATTTCATCCTAGATACCCCTCTGACTCCTACACACCACTGCCCATATTCTGACTGCTGGAGAAGGGAAAGAATATAAATCACAGCCTGTGCTCACTTCTGTCTCAAATTACCATAAATCCAAGCTGCAGAAGGCTCAGTCTCCAGAACAGGGGGTGTCAGAACTCCACGAAAAGCCTTCCTCACACAATGCTTGGTGCTCCTGTGCCACTTGACTCATATGCTGGTGTTAAAGCCACGAGCTCCTCAGAGCACCTATTGCCACCCATCACCACCTGAGCCCCCTGACCTGCTCATCAGTGCACTGCTAATTCATTTGGGTGTTATTCTCACCAGGGAATCTCCACCTGAGCTGTCATCTGCTTGCACTGTTTAAAATTCTCCTCCCAAGCAGCTGCTCTGGGAAACTCCTTACTTTTCTTCCAGCTTTAAAATCTAAAGTCAGATCTTTTTAGTTACCAAAGGAAGGTGATACTGCGAAGTTTTTGTTATGAAGGAAAATAATAATTATCACTACAACACTTCAATAGCACTTCATTTTAACAGTTCTGTGCTAGTAGTCAGACACAGAAGCTGCATTTTTGAATATGCTTCCTCTCTACACACTTTTTACTTCCCATGCTAACCATTGCACATACTTCAGCACATTTATATTGCAGATACTTTGGCAATCACAGTAAAGATTTAATTGTTCATTATCTCCCATATGGAGAAAACCAAAACCTATGAGGAAATTAAAGACTTACAAGACATCCATGTATTATGCATGTTTATATAATGGATGCATATTAGAAATCATTGGTAAGTCAACTTTCTTGAAGTGTTCTATCAGGATGCTGCACCATGTCCTTCCAAGCTAGGGCTATTTCCAGATAATGATTTTCCAAAGCACTCAGGCCCAATGAAACCACTACACTGCTAAAACACCTTCCCCATCCAGACTGTGCTCCCGATTAGTGAGAGAGGGAGCCATAGCTGTAATGACTCCCTCTCCTGTTCTTGCACCTATCCTGCCAAGAAGTGACTAAAACTAAGACTTAGGAAAAGACAAACATGTAGAGAAAGTGACAGAGTGCACTACCTGTCTGTCTACATAGAAGAACTGTGTCTAAGAGGTTGGTGAGAATAAAGTTATTACTAAATAGCTTTTCTGGACATTTACTTTATTGATATGAATAACTTCTGTAGGACTAAAGTCCTAACTGGAAATTATGGTCTTGCATTTGTTATAAAGCTAGTGGCCCCACTCTGGTCTATTGCTTGGCAAAATTAATTACTTCTAGGCAAAGAAAGCCATAACACAGCTGAAAAACTGCAGAACTCTGAAGAGATAACTTCTCCAAAAATTAAGTCAATAAAAAACTTCTAATAGTTTCCCAAGACAATGTTTAAAGTTTTTTCTGGATATAGTCAGTACATGCCCAGTCTTTAACCTACTGATGCATACAGTCACTACAGTCCTTCAGCAAAGCTGAACTCGTTCCTGCCACCCTGGGTAACATCTGATTACACAGTCTGTTGGCAGCAAAAGGCAGCACTCACAACAGCAGACACTTCAAGGAGCACTTTTTAGAGCAGCACTTACTGCTTCAAGAAATATGTAAGACCAGGGAACTGCAGTAGTTGAAGACAACACATGTCATCTTTCTGGGCATCTTGCCTTAACTGTACTACCAAGAGAACTGGTGTTATGCATTTTGAAGAATTGTAGATGAGGTGACTGGGGATTTATTTAGGAAAACTGGACTGTCCTAATTGCTCTTAGTTAGCACAACTGGCACAATATGCACCAGCCAGCATCCTGCCACCCCCATCCTGAGACAGGAATACAGTAGCACACACACTGCTCAAGAATACAAATTGCCATTGGGGAAAAGCAATAATCTCAAGGCTTGCACCATTTCACAGTCGAGTTGCTGGAAGACAGGCTACCCATTACATAAAGCAGCTGTGTTATCTGGCTTTTTCCTTCATTCATTTATAGACTTGAGCTGTTTTTCTAAGTCTGTTGAAACTATTTTTCCCATTAGAGGTTTTTGTTCAATATGCAGGGAACTTGGCTATAGCAAAAACACACAAAGGCTTCTGTTCTCCGTACGTCGATATTTTAGAGAGGCTGTTAAATTGGAAGCCTGTTAGAGGTCTTCCGATATGTTACAGTATTGGCTGGAATTCACCACGACACAGAGATCTGTCTTTGCAAACTTCTGCAACCTTCCTTTTCACAGAGCTGACTGACATGACTTTATTGTGCATCTTGGTGTTATCAGGCAATCTGAGGAGCAAAGACTCTCCTTTATTTGCAAAACAGAATAACCCAACAGAAATAAAAAGATAAATTTTCACACATTTACTTCTTAGTGCCCAGAAACAAGGGGCATGCTACAAATTCCAAGTAGAAAAGCTTCATAAGAAACACTGCAATCTGAGAAATAAGTGTTGCCAGTTCTTTTTTCCATTTGGCTGGTTTTTCTACATGCCAGCATGCAAAGCTGAGGCAGGAGGCTGCCTATGCTATGAGAAGATGGGATTTAAAGCCACATTGTCAGAAAAAAAATAATACCACGTTAACAGGGATATCTTTTAGTTCTTTAATATTTCATTCTTAATGATCCTTCACCAACAGAAGACTTGCTCATGTTTTTCACACTGGAATGCCCTTCTATTATTATATTGAAATATTTGTTGTTATCTCTGTACCAGAACTAATATATACACATAGAGGGAGAGGAATACTTGAAATAAACCCTATAAATTTAGGATTTAGGAAGAGGCTTCCTACATTTTAGACATTTTTCCAGTAGTACCACAAGCAATTGTGCCTTTAGATCTCAATTTCTCTACTTCTGCATCACATCCTTTTAATCTTCTTATCTTTTTCCCTTTGTTTAGGGCAGCATGTTTCTTTTCTTTTAAATTCCACCCCTGTTCACCTTCCATGTTCTTAATAAATAGAAAAATAGCAGTACGGTCTATCTCACCAAATAATACCCACTGCTGTAAAGGGAAAGGCTAAGGTATTTGTATAGTTCAATTCAAATCAGGTCAGGCCAAGTCATAATAAGATATTCTAAGTTGCAGGCTTAAAATCTTCCTTCCTGATGGACACTGCTACATTGCTTTGAAAAACAACATCCTATGTAGGAGAAAAATATTCTGCAAAATCCATTACTCCTCCATGCAAGTCTCTTATGAAGGTATTTACATAATGAACTGCAATTACTCACATTATATTTATCTAGTGAAGAATGAATCCATTGTGTGCAGTGGAACGTGCCTCTTCTGCACTAATACACGCACAGAGTAAGTTACCTCGTGAAATAACACATCAATCACGGGTTAACACTGAGCCTGCACCCGTGTAATGCCAGTTCCAGTTCATTACAGAAAACCAGCTGCAGAATCTGCAGTTGTGCCAGACTGTCAAGGCTCAGCCAGAGGTGAGGAGGAGATGTGCACTGAGCTTGAGAGTTGTTTGTTGTGGGCAGGGAAAGTCTTCGTGTTGAGAGTGCCGTGACAATGATCTTCATAAGCTTTAGAGATTATGCACCCACTGTAAACCTGCGTACAGTGGAGCAGAGCCCTCAGCTCCTGGTAATAAGTATTGTGCTGTAGAAATAACACCAGGGAGAGAGCGCTGGAGCAGCGACACACCAACACAGGTACTGAAGTCCTGCAGTCACACAATGGGTCAGGTTGGAAGCGACCACAATGGGTCATCTGGTCCAACCTCCCTGCTCAAGCAGGGTCATCCCAGAGCACAAAGTCCTGAAGCTGAATCCTGCAGGAGAAATTCTCTTCTTTGCTGACACCGCAAACTTGCATATATATTTTAAAATTTAATGACAACTTGACAGAGGAAGAAGTCTGCTCTAGTTAGTCAGTTCAGAGTTCTCAGGCTAAGTAAGGCTGGGTGAGCCTTTTGTTAGTAAGCATGCAATGTTCAAAAATGCACACAAAAAATCAGTCAGCAGTCTGGGCCCTGATTTCTGGATTCGAAGGAATTCAGTAAATTTTTGCACATATCTGAACACTGTCAGAGTTAGGTATGGACATTTTTACTGTATCTTGGACTTCTAGTAGCACATTTGTATATAAACCAGCATTGACTAGGCAGTCCTTTCAGATCAGATATAATTTCTTCTGTACCACACCTTTGAGCCTTTCTCCTCAAAATTAAATATTGGGAGACCACTCAACCCCTTGATCTTACTTGTCAGAACCAGCCTGTTTCTAAGTGCTCCAATACAAGAGTAATCAAGCCCCTGTTAGACTGAAAAGGAAGAACTAGGTATGTTTAGATCTTTTGTAACATTTCTTAGTTCTACTCTTCAGTATTAACAAAGTCTATCATTTGGGACTAATTTTCTTTTATGATGGTGTTTTAAAATGACATGATCTTTGCACGGTCCTTGCATGGGTGCAGCAGATCTCCACACAGGTTGTGTTAACATGAGAGTTTCTCTCCTTACATTTCCTTTAATAGCTATATTCAACTGCTGCTACAGCATTTCACAGCATTAAGGCACAGTCCACCTCAGAGGCATGATGTGGGATGGAGGAGGGGAGAAGAGGCAGGTGTACAAGTTAAGCACATGTTCCAGTGCAAAGCAAAATGGAGTTTACGCAGCTGTAACCAGGGATTTTTAAAGTCAAACTTATGCTGTTAATTCTGTGCACACATGTATCAGCCAAAACTAAAATAGAAAGATGTTACTGGAGCAACAACCTGAAGTAAAGTATTTTGACAGCAGACACTTTAATCAGATGAGCTAAAGAAATGGGCCCTATGAGAAGAACAGCAGAGCACACGATTAAGACTGAGTAGCAAAAAGCTTAGTTATAAAGGCAAAGGTTCCAGTTGAAACAAGCAGATGCAAAAGATACAGAACTCTCACCCTACAAGGGGCAGGCCAGTCAAGCCTGAGGAGGTGCTACTGTAGAAGTAAATTAATAGTGCTAATAGCTTAGCTTTCCCCCCCCCCCAAAATTGTTAGTACTCTTTCAGCACTTTAAGCAGATGCCTGACACAGTCTAGTCTACCACAATAACCCCTTCCCAACTCCCAAACCATGCCTTTAGTGGAGGCTAACATGAAAAGCAGGCTTTCACTAACTTAAACCTTCAAAACGTTCCCCTCTTTCTGTACCGTCTCATTCAGACCCATTCAATTACTGTTTATCTACAGGTTGATACATTGTCATTCTAAGACTTGATTTCAGTTGTTTACATCCCTTTGAACCGTGGAAGCAGAGAGACTCAAACACAAGGTTTAAAACAAAAACAACTGAAAACCAAACTAAAGACCTTGTAAAAGACGGGAGGGTGTAAGTGCACCACGTCCCATAGCCCTGGCAGGTCTATTCCATCAACCAGAAAAGACTTCCCAACGAAAAAATTTTTATCACCCCTGTGAACCTGGAGAAACAGAGAAAGACAGCACAACATTGGACCACAAAAATGAAGCAGCTGAACTGCACTGTGTCACATACAAGCCCAAGAGTTCATACACTTGCAGACAAAGTAAGTGTTTATGAGACAGTAAGATACAAAAAGCCATTCCTTACAGTTTTATAAAACATTTAAGTCTGCAGTTAAACTATGAAGGGAGCTAGTACACCACAGTGAGAACAAGGACTAAGTTGAGTTCTCTTGTTTGCTTTTAACAACCAGAATTACACCTTAAGAATTGGACTAGAGTTAAATTACTGCACCTGGGACTAAGAGCCAGAACTAATTCATTATTACGGATCTAAAATAACACTACTACAAAGCATCTGAGAAATTATTCATTGAATGTATACAGAATGGCATATGAAAACTGTGCATAAAATGAAACTGCAGGCAGAGATGTACTCACAGGATCAGCAGGTGGCATTAGCAGAGCATATTTAACGTGTTTCTCAGTTAAAGCCTTAGGCAACTTTAGAAAAAAAAACCCCAAACTTGGCGACTGAATTAATTAAGTTGTAAAGTGGCAAACACTGGTCCTGGTAACAGTTATGGGCCCATAGGAGGCATTTCAAACGTGTCAGTCCCAAAGGCGCAGGCTGGTAAACTTCAGATCAAGAAAAGCCTATTACTCACTTGCCAGAAATACACTGTACTTTCTAGTTTTGACAATTGAGTCCCTTCAGGATGGAATTATTCTTGAATGAGACTAAAGAAAACAGAACCTCTCAGCTGACATCAAATACATGAACCAGGATCAATACACAGTGCCAGATCAATACACAGATATTTAAGCTAACCATATCATGCAAGCAGGAGTTCATGGTATCAATAAAAAGGAAATATTGTTTAAAACTTGCAAAGCTTTGAAGCCACCAACTGAAAAGTCCTTTATTGCTAGAAGACTTGCAATTAAAAGGTACAAATCCAAGCAAAACAGCTATCTGATTCTTTCCACACATTACCTGTGATTTATTTCAAACTCTTTTGAGATTGAAGACTCTAAAGAAAATGCATGCTTGGTAGTAGATGTTTTCACACCTGTTCTGGGAGTGAATTAGAAAATGGAAATGCTGTACAATGTATGTGCCAGTAGGACAATCCTGTTAACACAAACAGTGCAATCACATCCATGTTCCAGCAAGCCCCTGTGCTACTGCACAGTAGATCTAGTAATGTCTCCAGAGAACAGCAGCACACAGTCCCTCAGGGAGTCTCCACAGCCTGTTCCCTGACCATCATCCCACCCATCATGGGAAAAAAATAAATAAATAAAAAAAATTACCAGATGAACCTTTGGGGAAAGGACATTCAGTTCTCCAGGATACAAAGTCACCCGTTAAACATCCCTGTCTCACTGCCAAGGGCCCATCTGTGCTACAGGCTGGTTTGGTGAGGGGGCACTGAAGAGATAACACAGCTCAGCCCTTCCACAGTCAATTCCCAGTGCACAGAGAACCCAAGCTGGCAGGAAGGGTGGCAGTGTATCGACACAGCAGCTCTCAGGATCAAGTGATGACACCTAAGCTTCACTTAAATGCTTTCTGCCAAGGTAAGCCCCTATCATTTCCCACCTCAGCACATGGCACAAAGACATGGTCAAAGCCTTGGTTTTGACTAAACCAGCTACGTTGCTCCTAGAAGATTCCCTGCTTCACAGACCAGGGGTGGGGTTTTGACCCTTGGATCCATCACTGATCTTTCAGTGCAAGATTCTTCTGTGCTTTTCCTATGTGTTACTTAACTTATCAAATAATCTGCCCTTTACCTCCACTTCTGTTCACTTTTCCTGCTGTACTTCATGCTTTCCCTTTTTCTGCTGAGATGATGCATTCAGAGAGTACATTTGACAAACAAACTAGTATTTTGAATAAAGCTTTGATCTGTTATCATTTGCATGCTCCTCCCCATTTCAGTCTCTTTTGGATCTTTTCTATTTACTACAGCTACAAAAAAGCCCAACCCACAAACCACCACATAGCACACACACAGTTCCTTACAGATTATTTAACTAACAAGCTGTTAGTTTTTCATGCCATATTGGGGAAATTCCTCCTAAAATATAGAACATAAAATCCATGATATACTTTTAACAACCTGTAAATATTATCTCATTCACTCTAAGTCTGGATATTCTTGCAAACATTCACAAGCATGAGACATTATGCTGAAACAAAGACCTACACAAATCAGCTGGGTATTAGCGTGGCTTGTTCATCAAATTCTTCCCACATAATGAGCAAGTCAAAGGGGCAAGAGTACATTTTAAGGAAAAACAGCCAGTGTGGGTTTTACTGGGTTATATACATACATTTCCATATAAAATGTTCATTCCAAATCTTACCATTTTGTGGACTCCGATTTAGCTTTATTAAACTATATAATGAGAGAAGTTCTATTAAAAGCCCCAAACTAGAACTATAAACCACGACTTCATGTTATTAGAGGTTACTGACCAATGGATACTCAAAAGGACCAGCATCTCCAGTATCACATAATCCATTTTTATATCTGCCTCAACATTCACCTTGTTCTATTAGTAATAAAGGTTGAGAAAAGCCCTAGTCTCATACTTGATGAAGCAAGGTTTTGTATAAGACAGTACATATTTATTGAAAACACACTTTTAACAGTACTAAATGACTTTTCTCAGATTCCCACATTTTCACAAAACGGAAACAATTGAATCATTAAACTGCCTTCACAGTAAAGTACTCAAGCAAGGCAATGCTGCAAATACTACAGAGAAACCCAGAAGAAATTGAAAACAAAATACAACAAGAATCTGTACTGCTTTTAATAAAGAATCTTTTGCAATTAAGGAAATATATTCCTACCAAAGAGTTTAGTTTATCTTTAAACCTTGACAGCACAAACCTATATAACAGTCATCAACTCTCCACTTCTGCTCAAGAGTTGGTAGCACATCTGAAGGGCAAACAGTAGTGGTGGGATAGAATTTAAACAAGTGAATGGTGTAAGGCCAATAAGATGGCAACAAATGCTTAAGAGCAGCTCACTTGAAGGCCTCATTCCCCAAGAGATGCTCAGTTTATCTCTCTAGATACATAGATAATCATTTTGTTATTCTCTTGGCAAAAGAGCTTAAAACAGATACGCCACTGGGGGCCCAAAGCTTTGAGCCCCCAATAGGCAAGTGAGCAGCGGCTTCAGGACTTTCTCTTAGGTTAGCAAGCTCCCTGCTTCAACCCCACCCCCATGCTTTTTTCTGCTCTTTATTTCTTCTGAGGAACAATGGCCAAGGTTTCTTGGCAGAGTGTTCTGGAGAGTGTCATCCAGAACATCAATCAATGTCATCATAAAGGTCACAGCCACCATATGCCAAGGCCCAGAAATTTTCCATTTCACTGATAAGCCTTCTTTCACATCCCAAAAAAGGAGTAACAGAAGAAGCAAAGAGAAGGTATTTACCAAAACAACTTCTCAAATTATTCTTTAAGTACTCCCTCAGCTATTCCTTACCTCTCTCTCTGTGTAATTGGAGATAAATACAACACATTCCTGCACCAGAGACACAAATTTCACAGCAGTCACCTAATGACTCTTAGTCCCCAAACGTAACCATATAGCATCTATATGAAGATCAAGTACAGAAATTCTGAGAAACCCTCAACAGGAGAAAGGACAGTAGAGTTGAGTAAAAAGGCTTAGGACTTACATCTTCATGAGCTACAGCTTGAAATACTCACCACCTTTTATTTAGACAGCATTACGTGTGCTTGACAGTTTCACCCTCATTCCAGAATTTCTATTCCAAGCTCTCCTAACCAAAATACAGAAATTGGACTTATTCACACAACAAGCCCACTCAACCATGACCTTTCTGATCCTGGATAATCCTGGATAAACAAGGCTGGACAGTCTATCTGAAGTCTTCAGCAAATTACGACAGTCTAGATTGAAGGGTATTTTGATTGAATTTTAAAATTAGTTTAGAGAAACTTTTCTGAATATACCTTAACTTTATTTGAAATGAAAATAACACAAATAGCCCCACAGAAAGAAGGCTCATGGAAAAAGATGACAGTGGAAGAGAAGTGTCTGAGGCTTTAAGGTACCTTCTCCTCCCATGACCAAAATAAAGATCTACTTCTTACTCAAAGAAGGAGCACATAGCCTAGGTAAGAAACAAGCAGAAGGAGCCAGAGCTGCTGATGGTGGTATCAAAGGTAAAGATAAAAGTGAAATCAGAAATCACTTTTATGAGTCTTTATATCCCGGGAAATCAAAACCACGGAAAAGGACCTTTGTTACTGTTTCAGGGAACAGTGTTTGGTGATACCACATTGTTTGAAAGTAAAACATCCTGAAAGTCTTGCAATGCATTCACATCATTTACAGAAAACATGTTAATAAAACAGATAATCTGTGTACCTGAATTTACCATGAAAATCCTAGTGCTATCTTCTGGGGTTTTTTAGCTTTTTCAGGCCAGATTCTGAAGTGTTGTTGAGGAACCTAAAAATAGAGTTAGACATCTGCTAGAATTCTCAACAGCATCTAGCACTTCAGATGCCTGACTTGGTGAGAACTGACTACAATTGCTTTCCACTCAAAACCAGCAGCCAGCATTTCCCACCCAACAGAGTAATAATTTTTCTTCAATTCATCTTAAGTGCTACATAAAAACAGTAACAGGCTGTAAAGTCAATATCCATTACCAAAAGAATACACTGGTATCAATGAAAGTGTTTTGTATGTTCCAAACAAATCTAGCTACAAACTGTACCAGCCAACACTGACAGGCATGGCTGTCCTGTGCATCCTGGACCCACATAATGCAGAAAAATACATTTATTCCATCTTACATCTTTTAGATAAGTAACTTAGAGTCAGTATGTGAGGTGTTTCCAGAGTGTATAATGACAGAATAATGAGCTTACTTTTCAGGGGGCCAGATTATTATGTTAACAGGTCCTAACTCAGAGAATGTGCTAAAGATTTGATTCCTGATTTTATACTCCACTTTTGATTGCAAGATGTACCAATTATGAATTACTGTTAGCTAAAATTTAACTGGTTTGTTAAAAAAAAGTTTATCATAACCCAAGAAACATACCTTTTACCAATTCTAATATTTTACTTTTTTAATCAATGTTTTATTGTTTGGCAGGAGAACGCATCTTTGCTACTGACCCCTCGCCCCGCATCTTCTTTGTTTCCTACCACACTATCATATACATTAGAAATGCTTCCCAAATGGGAAAATTATTCTATATATTCCCACTATAGACTTTTTTTTATCCTACTGTTTTCCAAAACAGCTGTCACTGATCACTATCAGATTTAGGTAGTGGAGCAGAAGAAGCTCTGCTCCAGTCAGATGACAATTTCTAGGTCAGCATTTTCACTAAAGGGAGTAAGTAAAATGAGATCGAAATACCAGACAGCAGCTGTTTATACTTTACACCAACCTGTACAGAAGTAGTGCATCCAACTTAATTATTTATTACAGCCTTACAATAAAGATGACAGGAAAGCAATTGTGCCTAGAGTTGACTACGCATGAAAAATAATTTTTCCTTGCTGTTTCTTTGAATCTTTAAAAACAATTGCTATTATTCTCTTTTCCCCCTTTTTTCTATCCTCTTTGTGGAAGACTAAAGGAAGGTTAGAAAAACGAAGTCTCAAAATAGAAAAAGCAGACCTTGAACGCTCTAATATTACTTGGAAAATGGAGTGTTGTATTCTGGTACAGGAGATAGCTCTTCAAATTTGAAAGGTCAGCTGCAAAGCTTGGCTTCAAAAGCAACTCACAATCACAACATCAGGGAACATAAATAACTCTTCCTGGGCCAGGAACAAGTACAGAATCCTGGAGATGGTTCTTTTCAGGCAAAATTGATGACAGAGCCAAATACCTCTTGCTGCAATCCTGCCCATCTTTAGTGAGACAGTATAAAGTCCCATTTCCCCGAAGCCAGCAAGAACTAAGCAACAGGAAGCCTTTTCCCTGCTCAGTGCCCTGCTCCTTTCACAGCAGCTCTGTGCATTCCCATCCCCTGCACTGACACCTCTCTCCTCTGCCAGCTGCCAGCTCCTAAAGCCACTCAGCACAAATGGGTTCCTCTACCAACCAATTTCTGTTGTTATTCTTCCTACAACCCATCCGTCCTCAAAGTCCTCAATTGTTTTATGCATGTCATAAATAGTAAGTGGAGGATCTGAAACACCAGCCAGATGTTCCAATTCAATCCCTTTCTCCCCGTAGTTGCTCACAGTAAACCTTAGCTCAAATGTGGTGGCAGATATGGAAATTGTAGAATTTTTCTTCAATGAAACTAGAAACTGTAGTTCTGTTAGATTTTCTTTTCCTTTCCCAGAAGGAACTATGCATAAAAAATTCACAGCATATTTAGACAAATGTTTATATTTATCTAATATGTTTGTTTACACTGGGAATAAGCATTGCAGAGTCAACAGCCCTTATTCTTTGCAGAGTAATGCTGAATCTGTCACCACTCACCTACTGTTAATACTGATTTATTAAGATCTTACCACCAAAATTTAGTACAGAGGAAATGGGTAACCCCACAGTGACTGAAAATTCTTCTGTATTATGATACAATCTGCTGAAGCCAATAAACATCCTTAGTGGTACCTGCCCACAGCATAACATCACTCTGCAAAGCCACACGTATTTCCCTCCCCCCTCCTTTATCATGTTGTTTCACTTGATGGAAGGATCAAAGCATCAAGTCATTTTTTTCACCCCAACTCAATCAGGCAAGTAACTCTTTGAAGTGATCTTTTTTCTTTCTTCCTTATTTTTCTCTCTCTTTTTTTTTTTTTTTTTTTTTTTTTGCTCTTCGTCAGGAAGAATCTTTCCAAAAACAGTCTGACATTCAGAATGTTCATTCCACAACAGGTGTGACGTGTCTCTGAAAGCAATGCTCTGATGGTTTATTTATGGGCTTTACTCTTTCTTTCCACTTAAGAAGAGACCTTGAATATGTTTTCATATGTCCAACATATATTTAGAAACTCTAAAGGCAGCATCCATTCATCAAAAACATGAAAACTAAAGACAAGAGTTCAAATAAATCTGAAAAGCCATTTGTGGCTGCAGCTTAAGGCTGCCATGGAAAGAAGTATATCAAAATGCTTCCATTAATAATTGCCTCACTAGTGCTGTGAAGTTGATAGCCTGTTACTAACACTCTTTTCTCTACTGGGAATTCAAACTACTGTGTAAAAGAAGGTGAATAAGAAGAGATGGGGGGGGGGAACTAAAATGATTCAATTTCAGAAGTCAAGAAACATGGCACTTTGTTGGGCAACACAAAAGAAGCACCATAATTTTCTCCTGACCCTTGATAGCACAAAGCAGGAATCATCCAAAGCAGCGGGAGCCAGAAAATTCAGTAATCACTGGCAATCTGTGCCATCAGAAAAGGCTTACTGACTCACTGGATTGTTAATGTGTGCTCCTCATCCAAGTTTAACATATTTCAGCACCCCCATTACAAACAACTTTAAAAGACAAACATAATTCAGTACTTTCCATTTGCAGTCTGACCATATTTTGAAACTTCTTAGTTTTAAACAGGACTACTGAAACAAGAAGCTACTAGAGGACACTAAACTGAGAACTAGTGAACACTGGGCAGGTGACACGCCAGGAACAGTCAAGAGCAAAGGAAAGAAAGGGAGCAGCAAAAGGCAAAAGCAGGCAGAAGGCACAGCCCTTTACACCCAAATGATAGCTGAAGCAGCACATGATTGTTGTTACAGACCAACTGTATAACACGCCAGCCTCCATTTCTCTATCCAGGAGGTGGCTTGCTGTTCCCTTCAGGTGGAGATTTAACCTGAATTGTTCCCCACAGCTGATACAACTGAAGAAACATCAAAAATAGCAGCTTCTGTAATCATTCAAAAGGACATTGGAGCTATTGAGTTTTCAAAATAGAAACTTTAATTGAAAATGCAATCTAATTTATTTTAATAGCACTAATTACATTCCTGTAGCACTCAGTGGGAGGAAAACACCACAGATATCTTACTCAGGCTGAAATTTTTATCACCAGCTTAAGGACTTCAAAACCAAGCTCTACAATTTGCATAAATCAGATAAAGAGTTTAAGAGCAAGGACCCAAAAACCAGAAGTGCAAGAAATACAACTAGTGCTGCTCTCTCAAAACACAAACCTGCACTTTATTTCCTCCCGTTTTCACTTACTCACAGCTCCAAAAAGACTTTTCAAGTTCACAGTGTAATTATTCATTTAAGTGTGGTTAACTTTGAGTTCAAATTAAAGACAGCACTGATAAAAATGACCAGGTACCTTCATTTTTAAATGGCCCTAGTACTGGAAATAAGAAAAAGCAAGCTGCATTCAAAATTCAGACACACTTCACCTGGGAAGAATCTCTACAGACTACAAGACAAAGGCAGAGAAAAGAGAAACTCAAAACTCTTATTAGAAGAGGAAAACAAGGTAAGCTTCCAACTCCCTTGGCTTCATTCTCTGTGTAAGTAATGGACAAAACAGATCAGTTGGGTAACCTTGACCCCACAGCCCTTACACTGGGTTTGAGTCAGTTCAGTTTTCTTTTCAGATTGCTACCATCAAGAAGCAGGAATTTAAAAGCAGTGCTTCAGTATCGATGCTTTTGCTCTCGTTTTCCTCAGGGCAGATACAGAGCACTGGACCCAGTGCCTCCAGCTCAGACTGGCGCTAATGGTAAATCTATTTCATTTAAACTGTTAATTCAGCTGCATAAGGGAGGTGAGAAGGTGCTGGCTCTTGCTTTAATGTTTCCTGAACATTTAACATAGAAATCAGTGATGCATTTCAGGATGTCATCCACTTTCCCTTAAAGCTTTGCTGTAGACCTCAAATGAACCAGCAAAGTTTAGAACAGCACCTATTCCAGTCAAAGAACAAATAGCTATTTATAGAACAAGTGTTCTATAAGCAACAGAAAGTTTATATCTAGCATCTTTATACAGAATATAATAATATATTTAAAATAGAAAATTTATAGATACCGTTAGTTTTGTCGTTATTTTTGTGGGTTACAGCAAGACAAGGACTTGAAAACACAAGCAGGTTTCAAGAAGTCAACTGTGAGCCAGTGATAGCTCAGGAAAGTGTTAGTCTAGAAATAGGCATGTTACATCAGGCAGTTAAACAAAAAATCTTCATGATGTTACTGAGTCATAACAGGTGAAAATACTTAGTGTGGATCAAGGATTTTCTTATCCTCAGTCACTGAAACACAAATTATACTTTTTAACTGCATTTGAATCAAAATTATATATATATTTATGGTTGACTGACAGTCCTTCACTTCTTTGTCTTTGTGGATTTAAGAAATACAAGTTCAAAATACCAACAAGTAACATGTTGAACCAAAGAATAGAATACAAGCAAATTAGAATAATTTTTCAGATTGACAAGAAGGGGCTTATTGCTCTGCTGCAAAATCCCAGTCAGTACTAACACAGTGATATTGATAAAACTAAAAATTTTTGGGTACTGCAAAAACTTGGAGAATGTGCATTATAATAACTCACCATGACACAAATTATGATTATAATAATTTTTAACATTTTTGTACACACCAAGAATAAAAAGACTGGCTCACTGTGATAATGCCATAATAGAGACATTTTCAGCATCTGCTGAAATGCATCAACATTTGTATGAAATGAACAGTCCACTTCACACATGGTACTTGGGAACAAAACCCTCCTCATGTCTAGCTGCATTGCTCAGTATTTGTTCTTTCTATTTCAGTACCATCTTGAAACTCTATTTTCAATATTATTTCCAAAGAGTTAGCACAGAATTCTGCTCCATTTGTTGTTTGAGGGGATTGTGTGTTAATTTGTTTTATACTGGCCATTTAAAGTTTAGATCTAACTATCTTCACTAATTACCAGGGGAGTTGCATATTCCACTTATACCAAACTCAACCTGGTATAAGATTGATTTCAATATGGTAACTACAATTACATAAATTATGTGGAACTTAAAAAAAAAAAAAGAAAAAAACCCAAAGCCAAACCATTACCACAGTTTCTTTCTGTGTAGAGACACAAGCCTGTTATCACCTATCACATATGAGTCTTGATAAATCCCCAGAACATATTTGAAGACGTACCTTAATTCTTTTTCCCAGTTCTTCTATGTCTAATTCTTTATTTCAATTCCTTGCTAAGGAATTAAACCCCAGTTTTTAGTCACAAAATTCTAACAAGCCAAAATTTCTCATGAGTGCTCTAGAGCAAAGGTGTGTGACTAGGGGATGCATCTCCCAGGTCTGTGTTAAAACTGTGCAGTCTACGAGCATTGCAAAGGATGTTTTGATTTAAAAATATTCAAGAAAATAAAAATAGATAGGAGCAAGGTTGCCAAGATATTAATTCTGACCCAGAAAAAAACCCCTGTGATACCTTGACAAATAGATAATACTGTTTGCCAAACTAAAACATGATTTTTCACATAACTCACAGTAACCGCTTAGCTTTTATGAGAGACAATAAAAGAGCATATTGTAACCTTTTTAACCTACTTCCTTTTCAAAGAAAATTATAGCCCATAACACTTTTTCCCTCTTGCACTTTAAGAAAAAATAAGATTATTTTTTCATCTTTGGTTAGTGTTGGTCCATAGACCTTCACTTCTTAAAAAAAGAAAGAAAGATTCAAGCATATTTTCTGGGTAGCAGAAAATTGGAAGCAATGGAATAGAACTGGCTAGTCATTTCTGCACCTGGGAAAGCATTGTCCTTCTCCACAAAATGTGATGCTTCATGAAAAGTCCAGCTAACAGTTCCCCCACTGCAAAGGCTTGCTGGGTTATTTTTGAATATAAAGGTTCAGCCTGCAAAGTTTTGAGTCATTATTGATATTTCCTGTTTTCTTTTCAAGCAATCAAAAAATTCCTTCCACAAAACAGCTTACCACACTTTTCAACAACTATTTAAGCCCTGAAGCAGAACAAAAGTATCGCTCTACTTTGTAATTGAAAAGTCTGTGATACCCGTGGTTTACAAGTTTCCAGAATCACAAGCACTGAAGATCAACCTTGGAAAAAGGGGATCTGATAAATTCTCCAGTACAGTCACCCAAGAAAATCCATAGGTTTGAAGAATATTATTAAATCTAATTCGTGAAATAGCTGATTATGCTCCAAGTGGGCTTTTATCAACTATTTTAGACATGCACAATGTCATAGGTGATTTCTGAGTAGTAGAGTGTCTATAAAAAAGAAGATGATGCTTCAGAAAAAGCATGAAAACCTCTTAAACTTGATAAGCACAACACATGAATCTGGTGCTCCTACAGATAAGCATCACCTTTATGCTTTACTGATCACTGAGAGGATTGTTTTTCTTTTATTGAACTCAATTGTTTTATACTTCATGTTCTTCTGAAATCAATTGAAACTGAGTATAGAGTTCCAAAATGATAGAAATATAACAACAAATTACATAGAGAACCCAGAAACACCAAGCCCAGGCAAGAGACAGGAATTACTTAGTCTTAAATGAAGGCTGGAACCATCAGTATAGATTCAGTATAGATTGTCTAACCAGCAGGGAAAAGTAAAAGCTCCAAGTAGGACAGGAGTCAGTGCACCGAAGAGTTGGTGTCATTCAGAATGCACACAGCCAAAACAGGCTCTAGATTGAAAGTAACAGACATTTTACTACAAGCCTTGCTAAACAAAGAATAACACCCTGCTGAGTCAGTTAGAAAAATAATGAACAAAGCTTTGAGGAACATACAGCCAGGTTCACCAAAGGTAATAGGAAGTATTTGAACAGATACCTTTTTATGTAATATCTACAAAGCTATCAAATTGACAGACACATCCATTTCTCATTTTAGGTTAAAAAAAATCCAAAACCACAGTAATGAAGGATGGTAGAAATAAAGATGAATAAACCTTGACTTTCACCATCATTTCTGTGTATTTCAACACCACTGAAAAATTTCTTTAAAACATTCCTATTTTTAAAGGGGTATTTCATGTCTAAGAAATTAAATTTCATCTCTACATTTACCTCTAAATAATTTTCAATCATTTTTTGTCTACAGTTTGCAGAAAAAAAAACCCAAAAAACAACAAGTTAGATTAGATATGAAAAAATCTGGGGTTTCACAAAAAAAAAAAAAAAAAGGAAAAAATTACAATAAAAGAAACCAAACTGAAGTGTATGTATTAAAAGCAGAGGCAGGTAAGTAGATACAGAAGCACATGAACTGCAAGGTTTCTTAAGAGTTCTGGTTTTGAAATCACATGAAAATCAGCTTTTCCTTGTTCCATAAAGCTGTAGACAGTCTCCAATTCCAGAAACTTGTCCAGGACCCTTCAAGGAGCTTCTAACAGGAGCACCCAGAGATTCCACACTACCCCCGCGACTGTGTCTCAATATTGCTGCTGTATCAGCTGCTTAAGGAAGGGGCTATGGAAGCTGGGAAATGACAACACAGTTGTAGGACAGTACCCACTGCCACTACTCCTGCTCTTCACAGAGACAGTAACTACACTGCACCCTCCAGGTAGCAGGGTGTGAAGCAAATCCACAAGATATATACATCAAACAACTTGTTCATTTTTGTTTCTATAAATTCTTCATGTACCAGCTTCCGTCTCCATTTTAGCCAGAACTGGAGGCAATAGCTCTAACTAAATGGACTAGATGACCTTTAACAGTCCCATCCAACCCAAAGTACTCTACGATAAATACGTACTAGTATGTATATAGTGTAGAAACTGATAGTTTCACTTTGCCATATGCTTAAGCTTTTCTCCCCTCAAATTTTTAGTAATGTAAAATTATCTTTATGAAAAAGAACAAGCTTATTATAAAATTATATTTACACTAGCACAGATATTTACAAGCTCTTGTACATAATAGCCATGAAGTTCATGTACTTGAAAGGTCTTGAAGATGATTTTTCATCAGTAACTTCCTTACTGTTGAACAGAATTGAACAGTTTCATTAGCAAATCAAAAAGATTTGTACTTTTATTTCTACTCTTAAAATTTAGCACATGGTACTATACATTACAGTCCTGGAAGAAATGCCAATACATGGTATTTGTTGATATGACAGTGACAGCGACATATGCTAGCATGTACTCCTAAAGATACTGCCATAATTTTCAAATCATACTTTTCCCGTTTGCCTTCCCCCCCAGCACACCTCCAAGTCATTCTTCCATTTAACAGAAAATAAAGAGATCACAATAAAAAGGGCAAGGCAAAACAAGACAAAAATCAGCATTGCTTTTTTTGTTTTAATAGATGAATAAATCTGTACATGTATGCATTTATCTGACATACTAAAAGCAGATACATTTAACTCAGTCACCACCAGTATCATCTGCCCACAGCTTTTAATTTTAAGATTGCATAAGAAATGCAGAGCATAAGCACGTCTGCAAACTCACTGCTGTTGGCTGGACGGCCAGTCTCGAGTTCTGCAGCTGTCAGCTGCAGCAATCTCACTGAGCCACTCTGCAGCAAGCAGATTGGAATTTGGTCCCCAAGAGAACCGGGCAGGGATGCCAAAGGTAAGTCATATTTATCTAAGGACTGAAGTGCCATGCCGAAGCAAGGTATTGTAAGACCTTCTTTGTTTTCAAATCCTTTTCTTTGTCCAGTTTGTACTGCACGCTAAGTGAATCACAGCTTTGTTCTGAAGAATCTTTAACATCTACTTAACACCTTATTTCCTACAGCAACTCAAAGGAAAATTCTTGTAGGTACCAAGGTCACTAGACCACCTGATTGCAAGCAAAGACGGTAGTAGATGTGACAGGGTGATTCAGCAGTACAAGAGAGGATAATAAATGAACATAACAATAATGCAGCAATCCAGGCTGAATTGCCACATCAGTAGGACCCAAACAAGAATAGATCTTCCCAGGAGGAGACATAATTAGCATAGGGAGGGTGGAAGAAAATAGCTTACTGCACCAACTAAATTGGATGGCTTATGATGAACTTGGAATTGTTGCACCATTGAAATTTTCTAACACTTGGAAATTCGGATAAGTCCATGCCCACTGTAAACTTACAAAACACAACAAAAGGGAGTGAAAAACACTTATCTCCATACTGACACAAGAAAGATTCCTGCGAACAATCAAAGTTGAACTTCAGTTCTTAAATCTTAAGTGATGCGTTCCAGCAAGATACCACTGTGCAAAAGTAATTACTACTAATTGCAAGACATGCCTTTCATATCAGAACTCTAAGGGAGTATATACATAACCACCTGGATGGACAGTTAAACATTCAGAGCAAACATGCCATATAAAAGCATCAAAAGGGGAACAAAAAGATCTCTCAGCTGATTTTGGAGACTAGAAGGGCATTGACTGCTAAGTCAGAGAGTAAGCACTTGCATGAATCAGCAGGAATGCTAAAGGCAGGAGAGGAACGACAAGATCCCCTAGGGGGTTCTGGTCCAACCCAAACAGCTTACAGTTATGAAGCAGTTACGAAGGAAGTTCATGCAGGTGCATTGTTGTTGAGATGAGGAATTTTCAGCTCTTTTCAACTGGGCTCCCCACATGGCAAATACAAGTTTACTGACAGTAGCTGCTTTTTCCTAAGGTACCTTCAACCACCCTTTAAAGGTAGCTGACAGATTCTCAGTTTATCCATAATCCTAGTGCCTTATGGCAGGAGGTGTAAGTGGAAACTGAGCAACTGGGTCCAGTTCCCATGCAGTGCCAGCAGACAATGAAAGCTGAAGACATACTGCTGGGGTTTTCACTAGTTATTACACAAAAAATTCTGGTTTTTTACAGACAAAAAGTATGAAAGCCTGTGATAGGATCTTTGAAAGTCTTTTAAGTATTAGAATAAGAAAACAAGAGAAGTTTGATAATCCAGAGTGAGAGTACAGGAGAGCTTACTGAGAACACTGTTTGTCAGAGAGCTCTCTCACTTTATCACCACACGTTATCATCTCCCCACACCCACAGCAGAAAAGTCACAACCACTTAATGCTCTTGTATCAGTGCAAAACCAGGAGTTCTACATCATCTTCCTGCATTTTATTTATAAATAAAGAGTATTTCAACAAGCAGGTCAAATACTTGCTGTATACATACGTACTAAAAATGGTACTGGAAGACTGCAAACTCCACGAGGTATAGTTATACCCCCAAAAGCAGGATGAACAGAAGTCAAGAGGGCTGTGCAGCCACATGGCAGATGAGGACAGAAACCTTTACTCACCCAGTGTGCAGGTCCCACCTCTGTCCTCTCACAGATCACAAGGCCATTTTTCTTGCAGTAAGAAGACTCAACACGATGAACTCCGAGCCCCTCTCCAGTACTCTGCGCTCCCTCCTCTCTAGCTTTTCCTCCCTCACACCTCTTCCCTCACACCAGCACGGTCTCTGATAAGCCCGGGCTGCTGTTCCTAAAGCAGTTTATAAAGGGTCTGGTGTGTTCATTGGCCCAAGCTGGGCAGAATAACGGTGCCCCAACGAGGAACACCTGGGCACAGTAACGGTGCCCCCAACGAGGAACACCTGGGCAGGATAACGGTGCCCCCAACAAGGAACANACCTGGGCACAGTAACGGTGCCCCCAACGAGGAACACCTGGGCACAGTAACGGTGCCCCCAACGAGGAACACCTGGGCACAGTAACGGTGCCCCCAACGAGGAACACCTGGGCACAGTAACGGTGCCCCCAACGAGGAACACCTGGGCACAATAACAGTGCCCCCAATGAGGAACACCTGGGTGTGGAGGCATTTTTTTAAACCCACCTGGAACTTGTTAGCCACTTTACTAGCTTGTATTTATTTAGCTTTTTACTACAGATTTCATCTCTGCATTTTTTTTTGCTGTAAGGTGAACCCGAATTTAATTTAAGTTTCTCCTTATTAAGTGAATGCACTACTGTGAGTGCTCAATAAATAACCCATTAACCTTCAGGAATTACTGAATCCATGGTCTACAACAACAGAGAATTGTTATTGTTAAAGAAAACCTTCTTATTGTTATTATTTGTTCTTTATGTGATGATTTTGTTTGTAATAGTAATTTATTTTATGACTCAAGAGAGGTGCAATTTGACTGTCCCTCAGAATTAGAGCATTCCTATTTTTGTACAGGCTAAAATAATATTTATATCTAACAGAAGAGCCAGATGAGGTGCTTTGGGAGTAGAGACAGACAACTGCTATGTGTGACAAAATACCAAAATACATTATCTGTACCATTGCCACTGCTTTGTGTTGGTCCCTAGGTGCTACTGCCATGGACATGAGTAATCTCAGTTTGAGAATGGGGATTATCACAACATGTGAAGCTGATAATAGGATGTGCTAAAAATGCATAACAGATATAAATTGGGTCCAAACAAACTAAGTAAATTGTAAATATTTTTAAGTTTCAAGTGTTCTAATAAAAATATCTGAAGCCATTATTGCTTTATACCAGCACTGAATCCCATGTCTAAACACATGATACACATATCCTAATATTTCAGCAGGGTTCAGGTCTCCTGACTTGAAAAAACCTTGCTGTGCAACATGTGCACATTAAGCAACTTCACCAGTTTCCTAAGTAGAAGCTTACATGGGTGTCTTACCTTAAATCTTGCATAATTCTATCCTTAGTGCTACTGCATTTAAACAGGCTTCCTTTATTGTGTTAGTGAATGCTGATCACATTACAGAATGAATGTTTCCTTTTGTTCTGAGGTTCATTGTAAAGCAAATGCAGAAGTTAATGAGTTTATTTAGATCTAGCAAGATGCAGGTCTGTGAGGAAAGAGCCAGAGAACAAGCACCTGTCCAAAGCCACTGCTATGACCCTTAATAAAACAAGGCTCAGACTTCCAAATGCAACTGCCAGAACATTAAACCAGGACTTTAAACATCAAAAATTATTTACATCTATCAACCTACTCTTCTGAAAGGTGTCCCTACCCATAGATGGGGCTTTGGACTAGATGATCTTTAAAGGTCCATTCCAATCTGAACCACTCTATGAATCTACTATACACTTGAACATTTCAGTCAGCATCCCCAAGAGTCATCTGGAGTAAATCAAGCCTGAGACACTTTGCTTCTTCTTTGTTCTCTTTTCATTCCTCAACCAACTAAATAGAATTCTAAATTATGTCAACTTTTGTAGCAGTAATGGCCATCTGAAAGTGAGTATATATTATTGTTTACAACTTAGTCCTTGGCAAGACCCAGAGGAAAAAGAAATCTTATCACTCAATAATCACTCAATACAATGCCAGACCAGAGAGCTCTTTAGTAATTTTTTAAATTTCACATCAGTTAAAATACAGCCAGAAAAAACTGATAAGGTAGGTTAGTGTAGTCATCCAGATGTACAGTTTGAAATCTCATGCCTGAAATCTTCACAATTAAGAAATTCAATAATACTATAAACAAATAATTAAACATGTAAAAACAGTAAAAGAGGCAAGAGGAATTTTCATTAATGAAAGTCAGCTAACCAGAAATGGACCATATCTCTGGATGTCTGGTTTTAGAACAACATATGTTTGCTCTACAGATTCTTTGGGAGGTTTTTTCAACAATTTTGCCATGCATTTTACAAAAGACCTGATTTGCACTGAAGAATTTCCCATGAAGTTCAAATATTAAAAGGGACTGTTCAAAAATACTTACATTTCCTGAACAGATCTGTAGATAAGACTTTTTTGTAAGGTTCTGACTCAAAAAATTAGTTTTGTCTATACAGTGAAGAGGTCTTTTTATGGGAATTCAGGACTATTCAGTCTAACAGCTGTCTTGCTGTCTAATCTTCTTCACACTCTAACTTACATCTCTACTTTTTATTAAACATTAAAATTTTCACCATACAAGAGACACAATTGCAACATATTGGACATTTTTCCACCTTTTTTTAAAGCAAGAAGTTAATTTCTAAGAGCCTATCATCCTTCAGCAGCTGAAAAACACCTTTGGCATTTCAGGGCTCTCATACTCTCACAAATTCCTCATTAAACAAGATCCTCAGAGGAAAAAGTGTAAAACACTGTTCTGTGCGAGTAGATTGGAAGCTACACTGTACTGGCAAAAAGTACAGGGTATTGAAAACACAAGAATGAGTTTTCATCTGGAGCAGGATGTAAAGTAAAGGGATTTGAGGTTACACTGGCTTTCATGTTTCTCTCACGATACTCAGGTGCTGACATTTTAGCTGTTTAGCTGGCTGGGTCCATGATAGCATAAGGAATTTTTCATTTAATCACCTCTGACTTACTTCCCTTGTTTTCCTCAACTCATGGAGCAACTGTTAAAGTGTTTGACATAGAAGCAAATCTTCCTGTAAATGAATTTTAAATTCTTTGTGTACAACCTTGCTTTTCAAAGGTACTGAGACTTTCACTGTTCAGCTCTTGGGTTCTGGTTCTTTTTATTTTTTTCTAAATGTGTTCAGGCATTTGATTCTGCTTTGGCATTCCAGTTTATGGTTTCTGCATGTGCTTGCAAGGCACAAAGGTAAGAAATAAAATGAATTTACATTATCCAGAAAAGGAAATGTCTATTCAATGAAAAGAAATATTAGTGTTCATTATTGTGTATCGGGTAGTTTTAGAAATCTCCCTTTCCCACATGGTTAGAGCTAATGACAAAATGTTAAAAATAAGAAGGAATTACAGACATGCTGGTTTAATAGTACTCTAGTGATCCCAAATCAACTCCACTCAACACAATTGTGTGTATTTTTCCCAAACGTGTTAACTATATATTGGAACAAGCATTCAGAGGATTATTTATGATGTAACTAGAATACAAATCACTAAACTGTGCTGTGCTGTTTGAATGCATGTGAGATTTCCTGCTAAATTCCCTAAGGCAAAAAGAAAAGATGCACAGATGGGAACTATCTCTGTGCAAACTGACGCACTAGGAAAGAAAAATCTGATTAAATCACAGTGAGTCTCACCCACTTCATGAAACACATGAGACCTATAATATCAGTGGCTGTAATTTAAACCCATCCTTGGAAATTATTTGTAAAAAGATGAAATTCAAGTACTTGGATATAAACACTGATAAAAGATTTGACCAAAGCAGAGAGACACACACTCTGAGATGAGTGAGAGATTGATCTGAGGCAGATGAAAGGGGTGCTACACTAGGCCACTCTCAGTTTCTTACACAAGGTTATGCAGCCTTTGGTTGCAGCTTTAGAAGCCTCCACTTACAAAATGTTAAAGGAAATGCCAAAGAGAGAAGTTAATTATGTAAATCTCCCATGCTTTTTTCTCCTTCTGTCCAGTATATACTATTTTGGGGGAAGATACTGGAATTCATTCTTTTTTAATGAGTTTTAATTCTAGTTTTCCTTCTGCATCTCGTCAGGCATAGCAGGAGGGGCATTTCCATTTGTATCCAAAATCAAACTCCCTGAGGGAGAGCATAAATGGGAATAGGTTCAACCAGGCCTTAATAGTCATGTCAGTTTTTATTTCATAATTTCTATAAACTCTAGACTGGGAAGACATGCCAAAGGTACTCCAGATGAGTGGCACAGAACAAAGGATAATGTTTATTAAATATATAATAGAAGTATATTTTATACTATTTTTGCTTCTTTTTCACACTTAAAACTAAACCTCTCTATTTAAACATGCTAAATGGACACTGGTGTGTTTTACTACTAATCTCTTGTGCCATTGCAAACCAAGATTACACTAGGAAAGTTATAGGGCATTGTCTTCACTGAAGTAATGAATCAAAATCAAATTGCTTAGATGGCCTAGAAGGACCTGAGGACTGGGATGCATTTAGCACAGATGTCTTCAGCTCATTTGCAAACATGGTGTTGGTAATAAGTGCCAGCTTGGAGAAAGAATTATTTTGTACTCTGAGCAAACTAGCACCTCTCCGGCCAGGAGCAAGTGGCAGAAAGATTTCCCTTGGTTCCTGATGCCCACAAACATCACACTTGTGAACCCCCTAAACTAAAGAAACCCATACAAAGTTTGTGCACTAAGGTACCCAAACACCTGCCTCTGTGTAGGATACAAAGCTGCACCATCTCTCCTTTGGTTACACAGCTTACCTCTGTTCGCAAAGAAATCCTGAAAGAAAACGCATACACTGCACTCTACCATTTCTGTACAGGGGGAGTCAAGACCTCATTCCAATTTCTTGACCTCAGATTAGACAAAAGAGGGATTTGTGCCTACTTACTCACATCAATATTGTGATTTAGTCCCTGGACTGTCTGAGGAAACCCACACATCCAAAGCATACTCAGTGTAAGCCGATGGGACTGATGCTCAGTGCCAGACAGGCAGAGGAACAACTCACAGGCAGAAGTGCCATCTGAGATCTCCCCGAGGATTTTCAAGCAGAACAGCTCTACTGACATCCTGCAAGGTAACTGGTCTTGATAAAGGGTTCACGTTATTATTGTATGGAAACTAAACCTTGACTTTGCCCTGCTCTGTCAAGTGTTATCAGCCTGTGTGGTGTTCCCTGCATTAATACTCTGCTGCTCACTGCAGACATACACTGATGCTGATTTTAATACATTGCTATGAAGTTTCTTGGGAGTACAAACCTATGACAGTGCAAAATACTATTTCATGTTTATATTACAATAAAACACACTTGAAATAAACAGCATTAAGCTTTTGTACAAACACAAGAAGAGTGAGTGTCTAACACAGAAGTGAACCTATTTGGTAAAGGTCTGCATTCAAATGCATGAACACCTGTGACAGAATTCAGTTAAGTGCTGATCAGTGTGTTTCAGGTTCAGTCCAAAACATCTAAAACTGAATGTAATATCCACTGGAGCTAGTCATGCAAAGACACTTGAAACTGAGAACAGTTATTGACAACGTTCCTTTTTATCAAGTTCTTCTAGTACCTGCTACACATTCCAGCCTTAAAAATCCATTTCTAGGAACTATCCATAGTCTTTGTGATGTGCTTTCTCCCAGTGATTTATCATTATCTACTTCACTGTAAAACCTTCACTATAGAACTGAAGTGATTTCAGATTTGCACACAGCTTCACTTCACAGTACGTTAGAAATAATTCAAGCAGCATTCAATCTGGACATTTGACCTTGACAAGTTTTTATTTATAATTTTGTTGGACTGCCCACCCTTCTTACTACTAATTTATCAATATAGCACACATTTCTAATTTTAGGCTTGCAGAGCTATTGAACTTCTGAAAACAAAGTATCTGAATTCCTTCCACCACACAGTCTTTCCTTTCCCCTTCTCCTCTGCATTTTGACTAACATAAGGTATTCTTTATTCAAATTGACCTTGTTCTACTTCATTGAAAATAGCCAAGTTTTATCAGTGTCTTTCATTGCTTAGCAGCAGACAAAAAGATTTCCATCTTTCTAAAGAAGAGGGGATAAAAGCAAGGAAACAGTTCCACTGCAGGTTTAAGATTTGAACAAAACAGTAAATTAGTTTTTAACCTGTACAAAGCTAAACTAATTGAAGAGAATTAGACAAAAGTCTCTGTCATCTTAAACAGCAGAAATCATTTCAGCTCGACAGCCTTTAAATTTTTCACTAAAACAAGTATTTTTATCTAGACTGTAGAATCCCATTTACTTGAGTCTCAGTACAACTGATATTGTATATACAACTGTATACTGAGAGTACTCATACTACTATTAAGAAACTGAGCTTGGGGCTACAGCTCCAACTTGCAATGTTACTGCATGAAGTAGCAGAAGGTCAGGAGAACAGTCACTTGTGTGTTCTCCTTAGTATAAAGTTATGTGAAGTACATTTAGGCAATGGCCCTGCAACAATATTTTCTGTTAAAACTACAAAAACAATTAAGGGAAATGCTTACCATATGTAAAATATTACTTTTCTTAACCTGAGTTTTTACTTCTACTGAACAATTTTTTGTTACTCTTTACCATAACATTTAACTTTAAAATTGCTATGTCTATGTTTTTTAGACTGAATATGCGAGTATAGTCACGCCTGCTGTTTAGCTTCGTACATCTATATGTAAATGTCACAAGGTTAACCTTTGATTTCTCCAAACCAAATATTATGAATCTGGAAGGTCTCATCATCTCAGTGGCAGTAGTATCAGTAAGATCTACTGTAGATTAGCAAACTGTCCCTGAATTCACAAACACATTTGCTTCACATCGCCCTGCCCAGGAGAGTTGTGAGACTGACTTACTGCTGCCATCACAGGACACATTTAAGGTTCACAATTTCCAGCTTTTGATCTTCACTACCCAGGCACCTTTAGTGTTTTTACCTTTTCCCTAGAAGCAATAGAACGCTACTATATATGAAAGTGGTTTCTGTGTGTGCAATACAAGCCTGCAAAAGAAATCCTAAGGTGCTCCCCATGGCCAGTCTGCAGCCTTGCAAAGCACCACAGCAGATCCTGGGGCTGCTCTGCCTGGTGAGAATGGTCACATTTGCCCTGGCTATGATAGAAGGAAGTAGGAGCAAATTAGATTAGTTGAGGGAAAGCAAATCCTGGCAGACTCACATACCTTCACCTGCCTGACAAGAGAACCCATGAGCTGGTCAGTACACATCTATTTACAGCATCCCACGGCACACTGGATGGATTTATCCTGACTTTGTCAAAACAACCCTATGCAGAATCCTTTTCACTCTGCACAAGCCACATATCTATGAACTGTGGGGATTTAATCACCCCAGAACTTCAAGAAAAGTTATGGTTTTTTGAAATTGCCCTGGCAATTTCACATATTTCCCTGTGGATGTGAAACACACACTTAAAAAGAAAACTACTTTATCTATATGACAAATTCATCAGTTCTTTCTAAATCAAACATCCAAGCTACTCAGAATAAAGTAGCTATACTGCTTGAAGGATGTAATAACTTATTCAGACATATTTCAGATGCCATAGGGATGTCTCAGTGTGTCCTGTGTGCAGGTGCATAGGCGTACATAAACACATGCACCCCTATGTATACCAGCTGCATCCCCAGGAATTTGGAATTCCACAAGTTGTTTAAACAATATAGTTTCATGGTAGCTTAATAAATGACTAACACCATATATGCAACACTGTGATAACAATACCCTTTCTCCATCTGGAGTATTTTGAAAAACTGAGGAACCAATATAAATAAATTACCAAACAGAAAGCATTGACATGAATTGTTTTTAAGCCAGATTCGTGATTAATTAGAGGATGCAACTATTAAGCAACATTACATTTCTGAAGTAAATAAGTTTGGTTTTTTCCCCTAAGGTTTCATTTACCCATCTTTATATTTCTGGTGTATTAAATCACTCTAAAATCAAAATTCCACAACCCTAAAAAATCAAACAAACAAAAAAACCAAAAAACAATAAGGGGAAAATAATTTAATCATCATAATCAGAACACAAATACATTCAGCAGAACCTGCTTTCCTTCAGTAGACCTTTCACATGTGTCCTTTTGGTCATTTGCACACAGCCATTCTGTTATTCTTCACTTGTAACTCGAATTTTACAGAGCAGATGTCACAAGATTTAACCTGCCCTAAATGTAAGCCCAGGGGTGACCACAAACCCCAAGTAACAGAGTGCAGGCCAAAAGTTAGCACACAATCCCATGTTCCTATTCAATTTCCAATACTCTCAACTTTTATGAGGCATTTTGGAGAATCAATATCTACGTCGTTTTCTTCTTTAAATTGTTTCCAATGATTTGACATCTGAGCTGGGCTGATTTGCTTTTCCCTCACTTTTTAATGTTACATGTAAATACCAGTAGCACTTATACACCGATTGATGTCTTTTCGTACTGTCAGTGACTGCATTCCCAACCTGTATTTTGCTTCAGTCTGCTCTCCAGCATTTTCACTCTCTGTATTTATTCTCTGCTTTTGAGTGCTTTTCAAATTGTTTGCTTTGCAGACATATTACCTTTTAGAGGCAGAAAGTGCATTACCACTAATGTCAGCTCTCCTTTTAGTTTTCCAGAGTTATTATTCACCATAGCTACTTCCTGTAATGTTCTTTCCTTAATGGATAAGGGAACAAGGGGCTGCAGCTCATTTAATTGTTCCAAACTTTCTTCTCATTACCTGCCTCTTCACTAGCAAGTAGCAAAAGCCAGTGCATTTCATGGAAATAGGCCTCCAAGCACCTTTCCCACACTGAAAAATAGTATTGGAGATGAGTCTGTGAATGGGTGAACATGAAATGCTTCGTTTTCCTGAGACATCACAAATTAAAACTTTTATTTCCTTACTTTTACCTTGTGTCCCTAAGCAAGTGGAAAGTACATCAAATCACCTGTCAACATTTGCTCTTTCTCACCTTGTTTATTCCATCTTTTACCCTGAAAGTTCTGTCTGAATGAGAAGAAAATCAATTTTGGAAATAAATCTCATTTTAAAATAATCAAAACATCCAGGAGCCATTCCTCTGAACTATCCCAATCATATATCCATTTGAGGCAAAACTTGAGCTGAACTATGTATCCCTTCCAGAAAAGGGGACATTCACAGATATTAAGGAGAAATAACCTGCCTTGCATGGTCAAAATCAGTCAGTTTGACCAGGTCAATGGGAGACACAGGACAGACATATTTTGGTGATGAATTTGGATACAAACTGCTGCCACAAAGATCAGAGGCATGAGTGAAGATAAGAGTTCCGTCATGATCATCAAACAATGCAGCCAGATGATATTGCAAAAGCTTTCATGACCATAATATTTACAGTTTCATGGGGACAGAAGGTTTATTAACAATGATTTTAATAACAATCCTAAATTACACTAAGGCAAAAAATCTACCCCTCTGGATTCCTGCTGAAACACAGACAGATGAAAGGGTCCATAAATTTACCTTGAGCTATCTGATACCTCACATGTCTTGCATTTTTTTCTACAGACCAACTTGCTCATACCAAATTCTCTAAGTTGTTCTTAATGTTGAATATGCAAGATTTATCAAGGCAAGTACTACTGAAACTACCAGGGAATTCAATCTCTGAAATTAAATTGTTCTACCATTTCAGTCATCACACAGAGGGATTTTAAAAAATCTGTCACTTTGCAATTTCATTGAGGTGTTTGAACTCTGACTGACTGATATAAAAGCAAATCAGAGAGGCATTTTCTTCACTTGCATTAATTAATTACACTTTTATGTAGTGTGTGTGTGTGTGTGTGTGTGCAGGTCAACAGACTGGGAGTTACTGTGACAAGGCACATGGGAAGTGTCCAGCCCTATTCTTAAAAATAAGACCAGATGAACAAGAGCTGCAATCTGAACTTGTCATCTGCTGATCTGTTCAGGGAAACCTAAAAAAGGACAAGTGTCTTATTTTTTGGCTGAATATAAAAGCTAGCACAAACAGATATGATAAAAATATTAATATCTCAGGACTAGGCAATTTGCTTATTGATGACCAGAGGTTGGCCGTGCTTCCTCCTCTGTAGGGAAACTGTGTCCTGTTGGATATGAGAACATTGTAAATGTAAAAGAACTTCATTTATCTAAGATTGTCCCTGTCTCATATAACATTTTATTAGTAAATGAGGGACTTGGACAACATCCCTCCCACAGGGCAAACAGTTGAAATCCCAGTCTTAAATAGTATTTCTGGAGGCTACACCTAACACGGGTCCTGCCACTCTGCCAGCCTTTCTTTTGCCTGAAGCTTCAGCAATGGAGAGGATGCCTGGGAGGCAGCCCCCACTCGCCAGGATTATTCATCATGCGTAAAGATCTCGTGCTGTATGGCCAAAAATAATTTCTTTCTAATATTTTTCCTTGTAAACTATTTCTGTTGTCACAAGTACTCCGGGTGTTTGCAAATGATGGTGGGAATATTGCAAAGCTGACCTCTCAAGCTGGGGCTGATTCACACACTCTTCTGAAAGCATTAACACAGAAGAAAATTATATACAGTCTTCAGTCCCTTTTTATAAGGAGTTTTAATTTAGAGCTTTTACACCTCTAAATTCGTTCTGGGATGTCATAATTAATTTTGAGGGCACAAAATTATACCATTGCAAAAAGAGTTTGAGGAGGAAATTCAGACCATATTTTGCATCACTTCGGTTTTGTTTCAAACATGTGGATACTACACAAATTCCGGTGTCAAAGCACATCAGACAACTTTTTGGCCAGAAACTGTGGGATGACTGATTGACAGACCCTAAGAGGAATGTTGTGAATATCATTTTGTGATAATGTGAATACAGTTAAAGATCTTACCTCCCAGTTATTTTTAAAAATAATCTAATACTAACATCATAAAGCATTTATACATTACACTGAATTAATTAGCCCAGAATTGTATTCTGCTCTGAAAATGATGACTATGTATCTCAAGTGTAAGATGAACAGAAAGAACAAAAAAGGAAAAGGTCACTCAGACCTCCCTCTCCTGACTCACCACTCCTTTTCTCATGCAGTCAGCCTATTTTTCCCTAACATATAAAATGCCACATCTACAATTTTCCACCAAGGTGTATCAGGTTGCATCACCACAAAAGAATTCATCTTAGACAATCTGAATATTTTAGGGGAGTGCATTATTTTTAGAGCAATTATTTCTGATCTAAAAAGCTTGCCAGAAAAGATGAGTGATAATTACAATAATAGGTTAACTGATGAAAAGGCAAAGAAACATGAATAATATATTGTAGATTCATAGAATATGTAGCCTCTCATGCAATTTTAATAAATTATATATTCATCTACATATGTTACTTATGTAAAGAACCTCCATTTTCTAACCACCTCCCTATGGTGTTTGGCAAGGTTTCAGCATATGTGACTGTTTCACAACTGCAAGGAGAGAAATGCAGCCAAATACTGAAGAATGATTAACAGTATATGCATTCAAGTATTCTAAAACTTCTACAGGAAAACATATTTTGGGATGGGGGAAAAAAAAAAAAAAGGAGGGAAATCTTCATGTGTTGTGCTCACAATATTTTCCATCTCTACATTTTTTCATTATTTCTATTTTCCCACAGCCTCCCAAACTTACACAGAGCTGCCTAAATATGCCTAAAAGATACATCAAATTAGCAAACTCCCAGTTCACACAAGTTGTTGGAGAAACAATTATTAAAGACTAAAACAATAATGTTTTTTTCTATTTGCTGGACAGTTAATCATTGAAAAATGTAAGCATTGGAAACAACAGGACTAAAGAGTCAACAACAGGAGTAAGGCATTCAATGGTCTGAAGTCACGGGTCCTCAGCTTCCAAAAACCTTCTAGAGCTGGGGCTCAAACTCATTATGAATTCTATAATGATCAGCTAAACAGAGAGAATTTTTCCATAAGAAGATATAATTACCACATCAGTTGTAATCTTTTTCATGGCTATGGCTATCACTCTGAATATTCACAGAACCTTCATTAACCTCTCAAAGCTTTCTTTCAAGAGCCATTAAACTAACTTAAAATTCAGAGAGGTTTTCTACGTATAATCCTTTCTTTGCTTCCAAAATCTTGCTTAAAAAAAGGTAGAAAAGAGTCTAGATGCAAATAGGTGGATACAAAGTAGTGCAGCACTGCATGTGTAATGTTCTGTACTAAAATATGGAACCACGGCAATGACTAACATTTTAACTGTTTGCACAGTAACAATAATAATATTAAAGGGCACTAGAAAATATAGAGAACCTGCACTGTCTGTTATTTTGGTTGATATAATGATGCTCATAATTTTACTGATAATTTATCTCCTTTTTTCAAATTCTAGACAAAAAAAAAAGCTGCCATACAAGAAAATGAGTGCAAGCAAAACTATATGTGGCAAATATATTTTATTAATTAAAAAGGCTCAGTCCTAAAGAGTGATAATAAAACCTAGTGTATTATTCAGCACTGAAATTTCTAAATTCCATGAACATTCTCATTATGTTAATCCAGATTCCTTCAAGAATATCCAAGATAAAAGCTGGATCTGGCAGAAACCCTTTGTGCTAAGCAACAGTTTCTGCACTCATGTATCTGAAGTGCGTGTTAGTCCTACAGAAATGCTTTGTTCCTAATCTTCTGAGCTCTTGTGCATTAGGCATACAAAGCTCACTCCTGGATAATTTGTCTGAGTTAAAAAGGTAAAACAGGAAAACTTCATATCCTATACAACTGCAGCAGGAAATACATATCACATTCCATTCAGATGGTCAAGAAAGTGAAGCAAACATTTATCCATTTTTGCAGAAGTTCTGATACAGTTTTAAATGCACTGTGGTGGGCATTAAACCATCAGCAATAGCAATTTTATTACATGGCTTCAGCTACTGTTTCTTAAACAAAGTCAACATATAGGTATTTTCTCACCCAAACAAATATGCTTCTGCAAAAATTTTAAGGCATTTCTTATTGTGATTTTCAAAGGGACAACACTGATATTTATTTTGAAACGTATGTTTTACTAATTATTCATAAACTGATGAAAGAGTTTAAAGAATTATTCTGGCATTATAAAAAGTTTCCCTCTTACCAGAACCTCATGTTCCTTGGTATTGTAGCATGATTTTCAAGCTTAATTAAAGTTGGCATTAAAAATGCCTCTTGTAAGCTGAAAGCAGAGTCTTTATGCAGCTAGCAACATTCCAACTCACATACATAAATATTTCTTAAAACTGCAGCCAACTTTTCTCCCCTCCAGTAAACCCACAAGAAAGATGTGAACATCTTAGAGAACAACATATTTATGTTTTTAATCTCCTGACTAGAAATACAGTATATATGTGTTTAGCAAATACAAACCCACTTTCACAGATTGGGAAGAAAAAAAAAAAAAAGAATCCATAGGTAAATTTGTAGATGGGGATCACTGATACATGAAAAACTTCCTGTGTTTCAGTGTACCTGAAGTACCTTACTCAAAATTATTGCACATTAGGGATGGGCCCCAGCAATGACAATAATGCCAAAATGTGAACTCTGGAGGGAAGTTCTCTCAAAGCAGTTTTGCATTGTGACTTTTAGGAACTTACATGGCTCAGTGTTCCGTGGCTATCCAAATAGCAAAAAAAATGAACTACATTTGTCTACCCACTATGATTATGATTTTTTGTCTCAGCCTAAAGTTGAAACACTGCAATGATACTCTTTATCACATCATGGATAGTGTTTGGACTTAAAAGTAAACGTTCTTACAGAGCTGTATCTAACTATGGCTACTTCAGTGCAGGTCTGAAAGTGTGCCTGTAGGAATTCCAGTGCAGAAATAATACAGTATGTAAGAGCTTATCTTTTAGTGACATGAGACAAAGAATGCCTCATTTGGTCCTGTGTTATGTTGCACTAGCTACTGATTTAATCCTTATGTCCTTTTCTCCAAAATCTGTCACAGCCAGAAATGCATAAACACCATCTCAGAAGCTTTTGTTCTCATCAACAGCTTCTCAGAGATTATGGGAGGAAAAAAAACTAAAAAAAGGAAAAGCAGCAAAGACTAACACTCAATTTCACAATTTATTAGCAGTCAGAAAGAAGAATGGTGACTCAGGATTAAGAGTATCATTTTAGGATTCTGGTAGTATTGAGATCCGGTGCCATACACACCTGAGCAGTTACAGAGAAAAGCTTTCCTGTACAGCTTTGCTGGAAAGTAAGACATGACATGTCTTATCCTTTTCCACAAAAGAACATTCCTGGATCAAGGTAGACATAAATCTTTATTACTCATGCTAATCCTTACACTTTTTGAGGAGTTACCAGCAAGGGATCTAAAACTTAAATGTGGAAGCCATTTGCCACGAAGCACATGAACACAGGCATCATTTTGCACTGAATCGTTCAACATTTTTCAAATGTAAATAAGCATCTGTTTCTGGAATACATTTCAACCCAAGAGCTATAAAATGAAGTATGATAAATAATAAAATTAAATGAAGGGTATGAGTTCTTTTCCTTGAACCACTCCAACAGGTTTCCTTTATCTCATAATATTCATTGATTGCACCTTTTGGACAGCTTTCACTTTGTGTAATCCAACACTTTTATCCAAACTTATTTAACCAAATCCAGACATTAGGTTCTTCAGCATATATCTAAAAACATGCTTTAAAAGCAACTCTTGGTTGTGACATTAGCAATAGTCTGCAGTTATCAACCTCTCTCAGGCACAAGGTCTGACTGTTATTAATTGCTATATGGTTTTTAGTGAAAAATTTCACTTGCCGATTTCTGTGGTCAAGTAATTGTTTTAAACAGGATCATTAAATACATTTTGTTATAAACATGAATTCCAGTAATGGGATGGATGAGTCCAAATAAAGAATAAATAAGTAGATTTGAAACAACTATAAACAAATGTGTAAGTATGTGTGCAGCAATTGTGATTATTTTTAAATCAGTCTTAGAACCAAATTTAATATTAAATCTAGCTCATAGCTCTTAAGAATATGCAAGATTAAGACTATCCCAGTAGCTAGGAGCCCTTACTTTTAAATTACCATAACTGCATATCATGACACCTTTAAGTATGAGTCTTCACATCCATTGTATTTTAATATGGGGGTTTCAAAAGTGAGTATGGTGGGACAGTAAATTAACATTAATAAAATGCTTAGTCATTTGCTTTGTCTGAAGGCAAGCGACATTTCTGATAGGATTTGGTGAGCATAAATTGAACTGACCTTGGAAGAAACCTTAGTGTCCTCATGTGCATAAAGCAGTGAGGAGCTATCTATATGCAGTTTCACACCTCATGAACTTTTACACATTATTCATCTAAATCAGAGATCCAGATACAAAATCTGGCACTTGGGACATTATGAGGATTTCTGATATTCCTTGGCAAATGTGGAGTTCTGAAATAAATGGTTAGATTGAAATGATTTACAGATGTAGGGGAAGGATAGTGGGGGGAGAAGGTTATTGTCACTTTTTTGTTCCAGATGCACACCTAAAGTATAGATAATCATCATTCTGCCTAAATGGTGTTTCAAAACACCCCGTTTGAGAGAGCACAATGGCACAGAAACTGATTATACAAAACATCAGTGGGGACTGCAGAATTTCCCAGCATCTGGCACAGTCGTTTAAATGAAGAGCTTGTCATATGCTGGCTTTTCAACTGTGGCATGTCACCTCCAGTCTGCAACGCTACAGTGTGGGTGAAATGACACAGCTGATATGCCAGGATGTGACATACATTTAATTTCACATGCCATGCATAGCTGCATCCCCCACTGGGAAATGTTGCAAGGGCATATTTTTCAAGTGATGTCACATTGTTTTGCTGGACTATTTGCTCCAATTTGAAGTCCAATTAGCATTTGAGATGAGAGAGGAAATGCTAGCCAAGCTGCTTGAATGGGACTCTTTAACTGGAGACTGGTTTTTATCCTCTCATAATGCAAAGCACCATTGCTACCGTTGTTTATTTTATGCCCAGGAGACAAATGCTTTTTCTGAATTGGACTATCAAATAGGGCACATGATAAATACATGAAAGAAACCTCTATATAACTATTTTTGGCAGAAATCAAAATGGCAACATGTGCTATATGTTCATTATACAGAAATCAACAAAATACATGGTTTAAGACTTACTATCCAAATTTCCAGTTATGTTTTCATAGAGAAATGACAAAACATACAGAACAAGACTGCTTAAGAAACCTACAGCAATGGCAGAAACACCAGAGGACATCAGTGCCATGACTGCAATCACAGAAACAATCTTTCTTGTTGTATCACTCAAATCACAAAATTTCAAAATGTCGTCACAAACATACAGTTGAAACACAGGGTTCTGAAACTAAGTTTTGGATAGGGGACTTTATAAAAAGACAAAGCAAACATCTATATCACTTGGCTTTGGAACTTTAAAAACTGTATTATGTAAATAAAACAGGCTCTCAAAGAGTACACTCTTTATAAATTTGCTTCTTTAAATATCACCTGCATGTCTACTACATGTCTGCCTTTGTATCTCTTGTGGGAAGAGTATGCCACATCTTTATTTGAGCAGGAACATAAAATAAAACTAAAGTTATATTTGAGACGCTTTAACACTGACTTGCCAATATACCTGTCACTGTCTGGACGCACCCATCATCCCAGGGTAACCTGTCTCTGAGCCTGTCCAAGTCCTTGCTCTTTTCTGCTGAAACAAACACGTAACTTGCCTGTTCCAAAGAGGCTTTGGTAATCCAAAGGATTTGACCTGTTTGCCACAGTGTGGCTCAATACCAACAACTCAGTTACTATTTGACACTCCTCAGAGCCAGTGCCCAGCTCAGGCCAAAGTAAAAGCAGTTGAAATGACCATTCCAGCAATTCCTTTGTTGCTATTTCCCCACAGCAGTGGAGACGCTCACAATTCCTTCAGTTCTGAGACTTCATCCATTCAAATTCTAAGACTCATGAAGGGTGTATATAGTCTTTTACACATGTATGTAGCCCCATTATTTTTGCACACTTCAAGGAATGTAGATTAATAAAATCATTGCCAGGATTTGAATCTTGAAAAGAAAAAGAAAAAAAAAAGAAAAAAGAAAAGAAAAGAAAAGAAAATCATTACTACCTTCTCAGAGAAGTACAAACGATATTGAATGATCAGTAAATGCAATGTGAGCAGTCTGTAACATATACACTAAAAACTATCAAAGAAAATAATTTTGCAGCATAAAAAGAGCTCTGAGAACTAGATACAAGAATGTAAACAGAAGCTGTTCTTTTTATTCTGCATTATGCACCTGACTCAGTGCCATAATTTTCTAGGTAGGAGGAGGAGAAAGACTAGAGAAAAGCTTAAATAACATTTCCCTTCATTTTCTCTCTCAGTGAAGAAATGGCTGAAGAAAACATAAGAATCTGAAAAGGCCCATTTTCTATTGTGATTGCTAAAGATATGATGTATGGTAAAGCCTGGTACCATTTATCTGTGGTCAAATTTATTTTTCAAAATGAATAATTTATGAAAAATTATGAAATTAAAATGCTTCCCACAACTCCCCTAACAATTTATTGCAAATATCTTAACTGCACATCCCTTGTTCTTCATCTTCTATTAACTCTCTCCAGTGGAATGAGGAGCTCTCTGCACCAGGTTGCGTATAAGTCTAGGCATGAATAGCCTTGTTAAATTCACAAACAGGGACATTTCTATCACAGTGATAATTAGGCAGAAAAAAACCCCTAACAATACATGGATTAAATTATTTGCCCCAGAATTTTTATTTAACCTATCCTGTCTTTAACACAGTATAGATTGTACGTACAATAAAACCACAGAGCAGCCAGTGCATCACATGAGTACCCTGTAAACACTTCTCCACAAGCCCTGGCTGAGAAGTGGAGTGGCTGCGCATTTATTGGTCTGGTCTTTTCACATAAATCATAGCTGTCCAAAGTCTAATCGGATTTACACTGGCTGCCAATGTTCCCAAAGGCTTCTGCACTACTCAGCTCAGCAGTTCCCTGAGCACGGCCCAGCCACACACTGTACATCCTCCAGGGAGAATCCTTATGTTGAGCACATCCCTCCATGGCCAATTAAACTGGCTTTGGAGTCACCTTGCTCTGCTGGCACGGTGCAAAGAGCCTGCAGTGCAGCTCAGGACCAAGGCCAAGGTGTTGTCAGCTCTGATCCTAAGATTGGGGAATGGTCTGTTAGAGAAATTTCAGAGTTACTTTCACAGCTCATTGCAAAAGCACCACACACATAACCTCCTCGCAAAATAAAACCCTTCCCCATGATAAAGGCTGAAAATGAAAGCATTTTCACCTCAACACAGAGCAGCTTCCATACCCAGCAAAGCAGAACTGGAAAACACAGATATGGCTGTTGACTACAGAAATTTCTAAAAGGAGCCTCAGAAAATATTGTGTATATCTTTTCTAGGTAGAACAGATGAAAAGGTATTTGTAAAGATCCTTATTTTAGGAATCATTTTAAGGTTTATGTTGCTTGCAAAAATTCTAAGTTTATTAAATATATATATACATTATTCAGTACAACACTTTTACTGCCATACTATATGACAATCATCTATAAAATGCTGACTAACCAGCAGCAGCTGTTGAAGAACTTGCTGGAGTTGCAAACCAGCCTCTCTCAGAAGTCTGAGCTACAAGCTGAGAAGGCTGAAATATTACAGAAAGAGTAAATTGAAATGATGAATAAAATGTAACATCTGACTTCACAGTGCTTCCAGAAAGTGAAGATTCATGATCTATCATGACAGTCACCTGTAACATCAAGAACTTCATAACATAATAAAAATGTGGAAATATACTAAGACTGAGGAAGAAACTCTTTAAATACTAACGCAAGCATTTCACATTCACATTAATTGTGAAATACAAAGAAGAACTATTTTATGCAGAATTCTTTTTATGAATATATGCATCTATCCATGTATGTGTATGCATATAGATATACATGTATTTGTATACTAAGCCTTTTTTGTAAGGTCATTTTTTTTAACTGAAGCAAAGTTATTTGCACCACAGAGCATAAATGGTTGCATTATATATTTCCTATCTATGTGCATATATATATATATATGCCACAGTTGTCCTTGTCTTTAGTAAGAATGTGCTTGGGCTTTCTATTGGCTGATTAGTTACAACCAGGAAGCCGTGTGAATGTCTGTTGGGAATATAATTAAATCAAATTGTGGTAATTCTCTTTGAAGCATATTTTTAACACATGTTGCACAGCACTGTTTCATGTTGTGGTACATCTTAACACCAACACATTCCTGTGGATGAGTGGTCTTTCAAGGTACTAGACCTCTGCTCTACCAGACATAATCATCAGTGCCAATTTCGCAACGGAAGGATCTTTCCTTGCCTCCTAATCAATACTTTCTTTGAATCAAAGCATGGCCTGGCTTATACTAAAAATTATTTGGTGTGTTAATTAAAACTAAAATTCATTTCTTTAACACACTTATGTTGGTGCCATTTTTCTATGTGTAACATACATTCAATTTTTGCATGTACTTTTTGTAAGAAGAGGCAAAGTCATAAGGAGAGAATACCAGAAGCAGACTAATTCAAGAAGCTTAATAGCATCAGAACTGTGGAATTCAAACTCAGATCATCTATTTGCCTGAAGAAGAAAGCAAACACAAAGACAGTCTGCATGTGACCACATTTACTTTCAACAGTGTCCTTTCTCAAAAGGAAATGGACAGTATTTCTTTACCCAAGTGGACTCCTAAGGATCAATGTCTCAAATCCAAACAGCCCAGGCAAGGGACACATCGACAGGATGATTTATGATTGCCATGATGCAGTCATAGAAATAAATGCTAATGAGCCAAGGCACCCTGTAAAGCAGAGTGTGTTCCCTTAAAAGCAACGTGCTTCAGGAACAGATTGCAGCTCCCAAGAGGCCCCCTTTCAATGCAAGTACCAAGGATTCTTTACAGCACACTCGTTTCATTCTTTTGATCATTTCCCAAAATATATCACTTAGACATTTTTTTACCCTTTCTAGTACTCTAAATAGTACTAATAAAGTAAAAGGGATATAAAAAAAAAAGGAAGAGCAATTTTTTTGTCTAAATCCAGGCGTTATTTTCTGTAGCTAAGTTAGGTTTATTGATACAGTTTCATCTGCTGAGTATCACCAATACATTCCCTCCCCTTAAAAAATAAAATTATTTGTGTTTACCATTTAATAATATGTGGGAAACACAAGAAAAACACTTGTACTCCTATTATGATGAACCACCAACTAATCAAAGTTTCTGAAAGTCTCTCTCTCCTCTGTGCTCTAAGCATCCCAGCAGAGAGAATGGAAATTTGAGATTTTACATGATGTCAAGAGCAAAATCAGCACTGAGTAGAAATAGTTTATGTTTCTCATTCTAACTTCACAGAACAAAAACAAAATACAAAAAACCTAAAAGTAATTAATTGCAAACAAGGAGAGAACTCAATCTTCATATTGTGGATTCAGTAACTTACACTCATTTGTATTTAGCACAGGGTCCTCTATTAGGAGGAATATTTTCTATTTAAACAAACATAGGGGAAAATAAAATCTTGATTCCATTTTAAATAGAACATGATATGGATCAGTAATGAATACTGAAGTAGGAGCCTAAGAGCCCAGACCTGAGGTTATTTCTAGCTAGACAACGGCATTTTTGTGGACTCTGACTGAACCTTTCTGGTTTTATGCTTCAGCTTTCCTATCTGAAATATAGGAATTAAGAAAATGTTCTTCAGATGTATTTCCATACTTTTAGAAAATACTGGGCAAATGAAATATCATAACACACTCTTGGTAAGATAACCAAATGATACACTAATAAACACAGCCCTATTAAAACTCTTCAGTATAACCAATATAACAAGGTAGGTAACAACTGACAGTTGTTGCATTAAATGTCTCATGGGACACACAACTGAATGCAAACTGAATACAGGCAGAAAAGTATTTGCAAAATAAAACAAAAAGGTGCCTCATATAATTCCACTGTAGTTAAAAATGAGAGCCAGAAAATATAAGCCAGTGATGGAACTAATGGCAAGATTTTGTTTCCTTTTTGATTCATTCACAGAGACCACAAATGACAGTGTCCATCATCTCTAAAAATGAAGTTGGAAGCATGCAGCTGCAGAGTTGTGCAGAAGCAGGCATGGTGCATCCACTAAATGCTATGCCCTGTAGACCACAACTCACTGAAATCCATCTATCCACAATTAGACACTGCAGCCTGAACCGTCTGTTCAAAAGGGCACTGGTACAGATCGCACTGAAACTAATAATTATCCTCACCCACACCAATTCACAGCATATAGAGGAAAGAATATCTTGGGAACCAATCATTAAAGGCTTCCCAATGGTATACAACAGTACCACCAATTACATCACTCTGTATATTTTTAATGAATTTGTTCTAAGCTTTCATAGTGAAAATGGATAACCATATTTAGATGAAAATTGTTTTCTTAAAGGAATATTTATAAAATGCAAGAGTAATTGTTTTGGTATGAACATTGCTGAAACACATGAAAAAAGTGTTTTGATATGAACAAGCTTGTTTTCTTCCATACTCTCTCTCCTAATTGATTACCTTCACAAAAGGAAGCAAAACTCCTTGCTGGCCTGCATGGCAAAAGCAGCAAGAAAGTAACCAAAGAACAGGGAAGTGATTTTGAGCTGAGCAAGCAATTTACAAGCTATATTTTCCTATCCTTGTAAAAACATATAATGTCTGTCTTATTGTAGGGTTGTTTTTTTTAACATGAAGTTCCATGCAAAAGCTATGAATGAAGCTAAAGGTTTATGCCAAGCTGAAAGATTCCTTGCTCAGCTCTACAATTTCAAAAGGTTTACCAGTTGACCAGCCCTGAGACAGACTTCCCTCAGAAGCAAAACCAACAGTGCTACCCAACTGTCCCCCTAAACCTATGAGCTGCTTAACAGCTAGGTAAGTGCATAAAACAAAATTGAAATAACTACAAAGACAGTTCAAAAATATTTCACTTTAAGAATTAAAATCCTAGTTTTAACACTTTTTTTAGTGTTTTTAGTGTTTTTCTTTCCACTGCTCTCACTCGTTTGACCTGTCAGGATGTACAATATCACTATTACAGCAATTTACCATTTACATTACTAAGAGGCAACGAGATTATGGAACAGCAGATCCAACTCTTCACTCTCACCTATGACCCCCTTTGGCACATTCAGTTCATCACAGCAGCAGCCTGGGAAACACTTTGAAATTTTTAACACTTCAATTTTTCCATTGTATATTTATAGCAAGTGGGAGTGAAAGCACAGAAACTGTCAGGAAACTGTGTTGTCAAGGACTGAATATGGATTCTTAGACTACCACACAAATGGTCTATAACTGTATCATATGCCATGGATTTTCATCTGCTTAGCTCTTTAATGAGCTTTAAGTATAACTGAGGATAAAAACAAATAAAAATAATAATAAAAATTTTTTAAAAACTTCAAACCAAAAAAGCACAGTATTAATACAAAGTCATCAAGACATGGAAAGCTTTACCTTCCTCAGACATGTTTGTCACAAGATTCTTAGCCACACAGGTGTCTTACAAGGGCTCTTTGGCCCAGAAAGGTCCTGAAGGTGCACATAGGAATGACACTGCACCAGGAGGCCTTCCAGGAAACAGTTTCCCCTTTTGTCACATGGTTGGAGGGATTCCCAGGTGTGAAGTATTTCACTAACTGTGAAATTCATTGTATCAACACTAATCCAGCTGATGCCAGAATCAAATGTACCTGTAAGGTCTCTAAGAACTCCTCTTTGTTGGACAACTATGATGAAACGATGCATCTTCTGATTGTCAGAATTATTGGTTACCCTGAAGAGAAACAGGATTACAACGGGTATCCTGTCTACCATGCAGACACACTTTGGTTTCATCACATCTCCAGGAAGTGGCAATTCCAGCTTCTTGTAATCCCAAACAAAAAGCTGACGTGGATGTATAACCTGGCTGGCGCTTTTGCACACCCCTGTAGCCAGTATAAAGATTCTGCAAGCCCTGATGGTGTTGATGCAGAGAGGGTGGGGAAAAAAGCTAAAAAAAACCTAAACAAACCCTAAAAAATAAAAAATTATTCAGCAAAGAGTTTCTCTGTCATGGTGCTCTGGAGAATACTAAAGAGCAATGCGGATATGGCCAGTAGGGCTGCAGTTCAGTGCGGCTGAGAACCAACATCGAGAAGAAACGGGCTCCAGGGATCATGTGGTGGATACTTAATTTCAAAGTTATCAGTCATTGTCACTACAGTGTGAGGTAGGAATGACTGCAGTCTAAGGTGAAACAGATTTAGAAAGTGCAAGCACACACAGGGTCTGGACCAGAGTTCTATAACAAATACACAGAGGGTTAAAATAAAATAAAATCAAGAGGAAGGCAGCAGGACTTGGGAATTTCTCTTTCCACCGGACACCCATTTCCACTTTGATACTGCACTGGGACGGGAATTCTTCAGTGCTAGTTGAGCATACAAAGAATAACTATCAGCATGCACTTCTAAATTCTCGAGCAAACGGAAGAAAGGTGAGCAGCCGCTTAAAGCTTCACACCCAGAAGACAGGGCTCACTTAGAAACGCCCGTTTTCTGTAACTTACTGCCGAAGTGTATTCCAAACCACACTGTTCAGTATTCCCACATTCCCTCTGCTCTCCTCCCTGCACTTCCCGGAGCAGCGCGCCCTTCCCGCGTGCTGTGGTGTCACCCAGCGGAAGCCTCGGGGTAGCGCAGGGAGGAGAGACCCGCGGGAGCTGCGCGGCAGGTGCATCTTGGTAATGGCACCTGCGGGCTCCTCCAGCGGCAGTGCCGCCTCGCGGCTCTCAGTGGGGAGAAGTCCTCATTTAAAACATCTTCACAATCAGTACCTGAAATAAGCTGCATTTTAATCCTCCCCATAGCAATGCCTTCTTTCGAGATTTGGTTTTAGAAAAAATACGGTAGAATAAAAGATTATATAAAACTACAGAAGGATTTAATTTCACACTTTTTTTTTAATAATCATAAAACTCTCCACAAAATGTTTTATTTTTGTCCTTTGAATGAAGATGTCATTTTTCATTGTTTTCTGGTATGAATTTACCTTCCTTTCCCTAAAGTGCACAGTAAATGAAGAACCAGGGGAAACACTTTAACAGAGAACATATGCATGCTACTTACTTGGGTGACCCTGAGAGAAGGGCATCTTACTAGCTGCTCCTCTGTGTAAAATCAAAACAATAAGTTTCCTTTTTAAAAGAAATATTTTGCTTAAAGTACTCCTTTATTGTACTTCCTGTGACTAATGAGATCCTCACAAATCTTTGTCAATATAGCAGGAGAAATAGTTTAAAAGACTTAGTTTCACATGTTTCCAATACTTTTTAGTATCATTTTTAATTGAAAAGCCATTGCTCATAAAGATGATGAATCTAAATTCTTCTTGCACTATGTTATCTCCTACATGCTTCATCTCACCAATGCAGTAGATGAAAAACAAGGAAATGATTACAACTCCATAATTCTGTGGGCAAACTAACACCAACTTAATGTCTTAGCAACACATGTTTTTCATAAGACCTTACACATCAGCTGGATTAAAGGATCAAAATGTTGTCCCTCTTGTGATGTCAGAGGCAGAAGTGTTTGGTGCAGAAGGCAGCTCTGTGTGCTTTATTCCAGCTGAGAGCTTTCCATCAACAGAATAATTCTCTCCTGATTAATTACAGCCAGCTTCTGGTTCCTTTATATCACCTGAACAGCTAAAGATGTCAGATCAGTATGGAGATATCTGTCCTTTCATGTAGCAGTTAGTGAGACCAATACTACAGGATGTAGTAGTTAATTATGACATACTGTCTATGTAACTCTTGGAATAAATTAATGGTATGAATCACAGCACTAAGTGTCACTAGAAATGATTGATGGAAAGAAATAGCAGATTACTACAGAAAACAAAACAAAACAAAAGAGCTTCTCATTGTACCCGATATTTTTCGTTCATTTTGGATATTTAAGTACCTTAACTTTCTTTGACTGATTTACTTTAAAGGAACAAGATGGAAATGAGAACACTTTTAATAAAGATCTTTTTTTTCAAAAGGGATTTGTTAAAAAAGCATAGATGTTTCATCAAAATGAGTATTTCCTAAAGCCACTGGGAATAATCCAGTGCAAACCTTTAGCTGACATACTGGAGAACCATCAAGAATACTTCTGAGACATTTTTTTCCTCTAAATACCATTAGCCAATTCAGAGATCTCTGTAGAATTATATTTAGTTTTTCTCTTCACATTACCTGGCACTTTTAAAAAAAACTGATTGTATTACTGTGTCATACAGTACAAAAAGATCGTTCTCAATCTCTCAGCACTCAAATTAATTTTTCACTGTTTAAGATAACTGAGGAAACAAAATGTGTTGTTGATAGTACTAAATATCCTTTATATTAATAATTTATGCATATATAGAATTATAAAGACCAGTAGAGGTACACAAACAGGTCCTTGTGGACTTCATGAGTAATGTCATCATGAGCATGCATAATTTATCCCTTACCTCTTTCAAAAAATAGTATTTAAAATACTTCTCTAACCAATATTGAACAGCAGAAATGAGCCTTTTTCAATGTTGCCTTAAATGCATGGACTTTTGGGTAAGCACATGTAAATCTTAATGCACATGCTTTTCTCTTTGACAACTTGATAGGGGAAGACATGAAGGTAACAGGAGTATTTAACTACAATTCCTTTAAATACCTTTAAAAGGTCTTGTCTCTTTCAATAAGCACAGGTAATCACATATTCAGTAAATGTTTAAAATAGCCATTCACTATAAAACCATTTTAAGAGAGATATGCAAAATCTTACTCAATATGACTAAAATTCAACAGATTGCACTAGCACTGCAGCTTTACAGCTGGATCTCTAGACACCCATTACATTTTGTGAGCTGTTTGTACTGTAGCTTTTGATATTCTTAAAGGATTGACGGCATCCATTTCCTTTCAAATAGGGTCGTTTTCAATTTAGCAGCATTCAGCAACCTGCAAATCTGAGTCTGCAAGGCACTCTTAAGAATATCACTTTCAGACGACGGATGTTTTCCAGGTGGTTTTGCAGAGAACCATGAAATGCAGCTGCTACAAAACCTTTGATGAGACATAAGTAGAACAACATCAAAAGTGTGCCTCTTTTTGAGCAAATACATGAAAGCCCAAAACTAGCTGACAGTATCACATCATGGAATTCATTTGAACTCACAGATGGAAACCAAGAGGAAAGACAATTTCTACAGCCATTGCTTGGAGCATGGCCTATCCTGTGTGAAAACAGGGAAACAGATTTTTAACTCCATCACTATGGAATCAGACACAAAGCAAGAATTAAATCTTTCAAATAGAAATAGATACACACATATATATGTATGGTATTGCTTCTTATTTCACTGCAACAACGAAGTGTATAAGCCAAATTCCCCATGGCAACTCCCCCCCCCAGCCTCACCCAGGCTCTCAGAAGGTCCAGCAGGATGGGCAACACTGCTCAGCCAGCCTAGGGGAGCACAGCACACTTACACTCATTTATCTAGTTTGTTAACCACAAGCTCAGTCTAAAGCGTTTCATCAATTATTTATAAAACAGAACACTGGCTGCTGTATAAAAGGTAATTTCTCTGGGCAGAAATCACTGATCCTGATGTTATTATATGCTTAAGTTCCTACCATATATTTCTTTGTATCATTTATTATATCATGTTGAAGATGAAAATTTTAGATGACAAAGCCACCTTTCTGGTTTCTCTGTGCACATTTGGACCCAGTAGACTTGCCTTAGTTATATACAGGAATTGACTGGATAATCTAATCTGTAATTAAAGATAATTTTTTAAAAGTCTGTCCCTGAAGAAAACAATACACCAATCATCACTGCAAGTATACTATTGAGAACACATTTAACGCATTTCTTCAACTCACAGGACAAGACTCAGTGGCAGAACATAGATTTAATAATGAATGTCTTGACTTGGTAAACTTGCCAGTGAACATTTCACCAAATTTGAGTGCATCAGGCTTTATTTTGTTCAGAATTTGGGACCATTCTGATGAGTGAGAGCAATCTTAAACAATGTTTACCTAAATTCTTGCAGAAGTTTACTCCTAATTACATAGAAACACAAGGATTTCACTTTTAAATATACTTGTGGTTAGTTTATTGCAAGGAGAAAATTGTTGCTATTACAGTCATAAGTGCATGTTCCTTGCTGGAGATCAGCAAGTAAAATCTTTTTCTTTAATGAAATTATAATAAGCAGTTCGTTTTGTTTCCACAGCTAAGGATGCCAGCATTTCCACCAAAACCTTTATGACCACAAGTGTACCCTAAATACAAAACGTGCTCAAACTGGCAACCAGCACATCTCAGCTAACAGAATTTCTTGCCTTTGCTAAATATTTTAAGGTTATTTCTCAGGTTGCCCCTGCCTTCAGCAGATACAGGCTGGATCCAAGGTCAACAGCTAGTTAGTCTCCTCAGTTAACTCTGCTGCTGCCAGAACTACTGTGACTTGACTACAGTCATATCTCCAGCCTTACCACTTGTAGTCTGCTCTTGGACACACTATTCCAACTTCAATGGAATTTTTTATGGACTGGCCATACAAACTGATTTTTTTCCCACTGAAGTCCAAAAAGACACTTGAAACAAAAAGGCTGAGCAACTTATGCAAATAACCTTCTGTCAGACTTATACTGGCAAACAAACCTTATATTAGCAGCAAACCTATATGCCAGTGTTTGGGAAAATACCATTAGTGTCTTTCTGGCCTGCACAAGAGAAAAGTCCTAAAGATTTGTTTCTTACCTTAGGAAGGGAGCTTACACACCTGAGCTACTTCACCTTTGCCTTTTGTCCTGAAACAAAGCTGATTCTGTAGCAAGGACTAAAGCTATCAATATGTTAACATGAAATTATGATCAGGAATTTATTTTTTTTTAAATTTAAGTTATGATTTAATTCTGTATTTAGTAATTTTTTCAATACCTGGAAATTTTGTTTATTTTCACTTTATTTGTATTTGCTCTTTGGTGTCACTGTAGTTTTAAGTAACATGTTCTATTTCAATTTGCTGAAGTCCCTCAGTATTTTGCAGTGAAAAAAAGCAATTTTATTTGGCTCATAAAACAAAAAGAAGTTTCATTTCAGTGCAATTTACAGACATAATAATTGGTAAATGTTGTTTAAAAATGTATAAAGAAATTTCAGATCTCTTAATTTGCAAGAATTTCTTCCAATGAAAACAAAACCTGAACACGCTCAGCTCATGGAGTCACCTACTCAACCACAAAGTCTTAGCAGAGTTCTGGTGGCTCTTTTCCATCTATCTCCACTCTTCTCAAGTGCTTTGCATCCATCCCTGCCAACACACAGTGGTCTCACAGCCATTCCCATCTTTGGCTGGTCAGACTGATTAATTCCAGCTTTTATCTTTCATGGCTCTTAGGGATCCTCATCCTAGGCTCGGTATGCACTTGCCTTGACTCTCATCTCTAAGAACTAGTTTTACTTCTTGTTATCTTGCTGTCCTGTCCAGAATTTCTAAATTATTTGGGTAGTTTGGCCTTTGTTTTTACTTTTGTCTTTAAGAACCTCCATCATAACAATACTTTAGTCCACAAACACATAATGATTTATGTGGTTTAATGAAGTCCTGTATCTGTGACAACTTTTCCATCTGAATAACTTTTCCAAGCAGGTCCCACCCACACACATATATACAAGGAAATTTGGTTGACATTCTCGGAGTTCCCCCTGCATATCTGTTATTATAGCTGCCATTTACAAGGCACTTGTGAACTTTTGTGCACTTTACTGTGTTTTTGCAAGCTGAAAAATAAGTGTCCCATTTACAGTGCTAAGAAATGACAAAAGGTGGTGAAGAGGAAATCATCTTTACACAGAAGCTGCAAAGTAGCAAGGAAGCACAGCAATGTGCCTCAGAATGCCATCCAGAAGGATGACTTTAACATTGTTATCCCATGTCTGTCTATTGCCAGTATCATAAATGTTCAGACTGGCTCCAGAAAACCATATACAAAGCACTTCCTGATGAGTACAGAAGGATTTTTTCCTTTGTTGTTATAGAATATTTACACTTTTAAGAATGCCTCAATTGGGAGCAGCACTTAAAATATATCAGCAATATTTCTTTGACATCTGTCACACACATTTCAGCACAGCCCTTTCCAACAACGCATTCTCATGAATCATATACTTAAAATCTACCTCATGTGCCAAAGAGATGGTGATAATGGAAACCTGACAGTTTTTTGGATTTGTTACACTGATGAAACAAGGCAATATGCTGAGGCAAGTCCAAGCACCTATAGGGAAGGAGATTGAATGATACAGTTGAATTCCATCTGTGCTACAATTACTTGGCTTTTCCACATAATAAACTAAATTAGTCACGTTACTTCCCATGCCACACCAGCAATTCAGCCACCACTGGCCGTGTTAAAAACAGGGCAACAGCAGTTCTAATCAAGTAGCCGAAGCTTGGCAGTGGAACCTTAGAAGGCACAGCAATCAAGGAGACAGCAACAAAGATTTAGATTCAAGAGGATACAAACATATTTACCCTCACTTGGGAGGCTACCAGCAACCCCCCTTATCTGCTAAGTGTTAACTACTCATGAGACATTTTAAAAACACCTGGTTATTAAGTACTTTTAATTTTGCTAGTGAAAAATCCTTAAAGGACTGCAAGAATTTATGATGTCCCCATTAAGCCAGCAAATCAACTCAGTACTCCAGCTCCAACAGGTGCCAAGAGTGAATGTAAAGGAAAAAATCTGAAAAATAACTTGAAATGACAACTCCAAAGTGTAGTCTCCCAACCTCCACCAGTTTGCAGCTCAGACTTCTTGACCCAGAGTTGATGTGTTTGTGCTTCCCCATCCTTCAAAAACTTTTCTTTCACAACTTTGCATAGCCACTTTTTGAATTCACATAGAATCTACAACATGATAGAAGGGTCCCACAGCTTAACTGCATGGTGAGGACCACATACAATTTTGCAGCTCTTCTGTGCCAAAAACCTGAAGTTGATTGGAGATCCTTCTGCAGTTCATGCTGTAATGGAATATCACAGCATGTACTACACACAAGTTACGGATCAGGAATTTGGAGATGATCCCTGCAATGAAAACCTGTTGTACAGACTCTGCCAGGGTGCAGTTAGATAAGTGATGCCCCAGCCAATCTGCACATTTAGCCAATAACTGGATTACTATCCTGGAGAGTCTGAAGTGAGCTGCATCTGCACCTGCCAAAGCAGCCAACGCATGTGCATTAACCACAGGCTGAAACACAAAGATGTGCAAGCTGCAAAGTCTTTCAGCAAAGAGACTGCTGAGAGTAGAATAAAGTGAAAGGTCATTTCAGTGAAGATAAGGAAGAGGCTATTCATGTTTGAAATGTATATCCAACATCTATAAGTGCCTCACATTACATGTAAATGCTCTCATGAAAGAGCATCATTACAACGGGCCTTAGTGTCAAATAACACTAAGGGCTGATGATTTCACCTTACTGACTATTCTGAAATTTTACCATAATTGTTATTTTGCATTATAGCCCAGAAGTAGGAGAGTCTTTCATAGATGCCACCTTGAAGTTCAGTATTACTTACACAAATACATCCTTTGCCTTTTAACAGTTGTTTTGGGGTTTATTTGCTTGGGTCTTTTGATAGTTTTGATATCACTTCTGCCATTGCATTTGCAAAGATGCAGTGAGAACACAAAATCAAATTTTATTGCTCTAAAAAATTCTGGAATCCCAAGATGTGAACTAAAGTCCATTATCTGTGATGATACCCTCTGGAAACACATACTAGACAAGCCAAGCCATGCCACGGGACAAGTTTCCATTACTGCATGAAAAAATCTATTTCTTATTTGGAGAAGCAACAAATTGTCACAAGGTATACTTGTCTTGTTTCATGCTACCCCACTCTTGACAATTTGCTGAAAACCTATTGTAGATCCTGCATCGGCTTTACTAGTTTTTGACTAAAACTCTCTGCCCTACAATGAATTTGCTTTGCAAAGGAGATTAACTTGCTGGGCAAGGTCAAATACAGATTGCCCATGAGGGCATGAAAAATCTCCATTTTTCAGAATTATTTTTTCTAAGATTTTCACAGAAAGGAACAGCACATGCAAAAGTGACCTGGAGAAGAACTTGTGATTGTCACATGAGAATATGCACTAGCATTAAAAAGAAAGGCAGAAAGGTAGTTATTTTCTGTTCCCATAATCACCATAATTTTGTATTCATGATGACAGCTCACTGGTAATTATCTGTTAGCTATCTACACATACACACTGATATTTATACTGGTCTTGCATGCCACTATTGAATGTAGGTTTTACATGACATGGTCACTAAGCTACAAATTGTCCAATATATTTTGTACCAAAGTCAAAATGCAGTTCAAAATGCTAGCAATAGCTGTGAACTAAACACATTCTCTGAGGAGAGAGTCTTTACAACGAAGGGGCAGTGTATACAATTTAGATTTTATATCTCTGTCGTTCACTTTAATTGAAGTTATTTTATTTTACTTGTTAATTTGAAACACTGGCCATATTATTCTGCTTGTAAACTACTCCACCTTAATTTAAATCCAGGCATCAGGCAGAATTCCCTAGATTCTGCAGTACAAATACTAGTTAGAATAATATCTTAAAAGCCTTTGTCTAGTAAACATAATTTATGCATTTTTTGGTATAATCATCTCATTACAGTAATCTCTTTTAACCTTGAAACGCACTTTTTCTTTTTACAGTTTGCATAATTTCCATCTGAAATGTTTGAAAAGTTCATCCTGGGAATTACTTTTCACTAGTCTAGGACCTAAAGTTTATTATCCTCAGACAGCTCTGTGTTCTGTGAGGATCTAAAGAGCTCCTCATCGTAGATGGAAAGGATACATACACAAAATTTGGATATTTTTTACATGGACCTACATAACATCTAAAGGTCTTGGGGTCACTGTGTGAAGCTTCTTACTTCCCTGAATCAGTTTAATGCTCTACAAGTCCTCAGGAATATAATCAAAGAAGGCTGCCACCACTTTATCTTATACATTATAAAATGATTGCTTTCTTTTTATCCACGAACAAATCCCATGGTACCTTCACACAAGTCTGTCTTTCTTTTGACTCAGGTGAGGATTTCACAGGGTCACTTAATTAGACAAGTATCTTCTCACTTCTCACCTGCCCTCTACATTACTCATGACAGGCACTTGCCATAATAGAATTTTCAAGTTCCAGTTATTTCCCACAGAAAAAGCAAATCTTCTGGGGCACTGTGAGGCATTTCTAACTCCTCTGAGCTGAATGATGCATGGGAAAGTCTTTGTTTCCTTAAGAAACATCACACTGCTTCAGAATGATTAAAATACTAATTGTCTGAATCCACCAGGTTGCAGGTCCCCTGAGTCAGTTTTAAAACATGAGGTGTGATTTTGACACGGTGTGGATTGTCTGGCCTGTTACACAGTGAACACCACAGTGAAAGGGACCAAACACCCGCAGTTCTCATTCAGGTGTGCAGGAGCAACAGACACCTCGAAATTCTCATAAACAAGCAAATATTTTCCCAAGTACTTGGAAAAGGGAATCTCCAAAGAACATTCACTACATGTTATCATTTTAAACACAGAAAAATGATCAGTATTTAAGACACAGAGGGTACAAGTACAGTTACACCTTCTTTACCCAAAATGTATTTCGTGTAGGATTTTGAAAAGAAGAGGTCCAGTTTTCTCACAAAGAAGTGAACGAGGTCACTAAAAGAAAATTTGCTTAAGCATTATATATTTTTAATCTCAATTTTGTGAAAGTTTGGAAACATCCACAAGGTAAAAAATTGTCCTTTCTCCCACCCTCCCTCTGAAAACATAAAACACTAAGAGAAGGAATTTCTAGAAGTACATGGCCACTGAATCAAACTAATGGATTACACAATTTAAAATCATTAACTAATGAAGTGAAGGTCATCACAAATCAAAAACTGAAGATAAAATGTACGTTAGAAACCAACTATTGCCAAGACTATAGATCAGACTGTGCAATATGGAGTCTGGAATCCATCTGGCTAGCACACAAGAAAAACTATCTTCTTTGGTACTTATCAAGTCAGATGATTCTACAGAACTGTGAAAGTTCTCTCATTTTATTTCAAGATACAGAGTACTGCAGACATATGCTTTCAAAAGCTGCCTAGACAAAAAATTTCAGTTCATTCTGATCATTGGGACTCCTCAAAACATGAGTCAATTTTCAAATAAAAACAACCAATTTATGTGCAGGCTTTTGCCACTATTTGTTTCTAAAAAAACATTTCACCTGTGTCTAGGCCTACTACCCATGGCTGACTCATCTTCAGGCACCCTTCATAGCTGTTTCCAGCCAATCTCAATAATTCTCATTAAAAAAACCAGCATGTCTTGATTTTGAATAAAGAGAACCACTTGAGAACTATCTGATAATTCTTCCAAACTATGTTGCATCGTATCTTTTATAGGACCTAGGAACAGCTCTAGCTTTCTTTTATTCTAGGCAACCTTGAAGGTTTCCTAACAGAACATCCATCAAGATAAAAATCTCTCACACAAGCATTGGCTAAACACCAATAGGTTTGCAGATTATGGGTATAAAGACACTTACTATTATGTCAATGGGAGTCTTGAGTGACTAAGGGATATAGGGTTGAAATTTCCCCCCATTAGTCCAATATAATTCCTAATATACAAACAGTTTGAGTAATATCTTGAGAACTATAGAAGCATAAATATATTCTTGATCCAAGTGAATGCTAAGCATTAGTATCTTCCTTCAATAAGGTAAATGCACTAGGGAGAACATGATGGCAGTGTTAAAGTTAACGACCCAGTGCAATAGTATTTAAACAGATTTGGCACTAGCTTAATCACATTAATTGCTACATTGGACAAACTAGAGAACAATGAATACATTATCCCTGAAAGTCCTGAAGCAGCATCTTGTCCATTATGTTAAGGATGCAGTGACATTCATGATCTCCAGGTAACTGGAACTTGGAGTGTACTTTGTTTGTCCTGCTACATCAGCTAACTATGAATTATTAATCTAAGCAGTCCTCAAAGCACCTTTTTTCCCTACTCAGTGAAGTACCTTTAACAAGGTAATCTGTCTCTACTTAATCACAGCAATACTTGTCAAAGACTATTACTGATTTGGGGATAAAACGGAAAGAAGAGGAGAACATCATCTGGTGATTGGCACTCACCTCAAACACACATCCTCTTCCCTTTCTTAAAAAAAAATTCTTCAGGAAGGAATTAGATTCATCAGAAAGCTCTGACAGCCCTTCCCCCGAAAGTAACCACACAAACCTCAGTTCTGCCATGGTTAGGACAGTCTGGGAAGTGTACAGAGCCTTTTGTAATGGGAAGTTTCAAGATGACAGAGTGGTGCTGAACCAGTCCGAGTGCCACTGCAGCCTCGTGCTGCCCACAGGCATCTGAAAAGTCTGTGCTGGTTTAGGGGGGCTCTTTTTTTATCCTACAGTCTCAGGCTAAGTCTATCAATAAAGTCATTGTTCCTCAGACATTCCTTCCTCACAACTATCTACCAACGCACGTGAGTTCTCATAATTCCTCCAGAGGCCCAGAAGCCAAGAAAGAGTAGATGAAAGGGGAAAAAAAAAAAAGTGGGGGGAAGATAAACAGTACTGTCTTATTGACCTGTGCAAGCAATGGAAAAGAAAGACACGAATAAAGTCAGAGTGCTATAAAACACATCATGGCTTCATGGCTGATGGCACTTCAGTCTGATTTGGTTAACAATAATAAAGCAAAAATAGGTAAAACAGGATGTCGGTAACAAAAATCAGAACTCCCATAACGTGGCTGCTATCACAGACCTCAGATACTTAAAATAGGATCACTGACAAAAGAAAGAGAAATAATTGGAATAGGGTTTACCATGATACAATTAACATGGTCAGATTAAAATATCTTATTTTCATTCAAGAGGGTCTAAGGACACATTCTCGCTAGTGAAATTAGATAATATAATTTATTAGATAACCTTGTAGAATAAAGGCAATACTCATACCTTTTTAGTTAGATAAAGGCTTGCAGGGGGAAAAAATAAACACAAAAACTGATTTTCTTTTTTCATTAGTAGATTTGGTCCATTAGATGGAACAAACATATTGAAAAGCAGAAAAGTCTGTATTTGTTCAGATCTCAGAGAGGATAGTTTTTAATAAAAATTTCTTTAAAAAAATCAATATAGGTACCTCTCAAGTTCTCAGATTCTAGCCCATTTTTTCTCTTTCTTCATAAAATCAGTCAAGTTTGTGTATTGGAATATCTACAATTTCTTGAGCAACAAAGTCTTTATAATTACATCCAAGGTCATGGAACTGAAGTGGGCAACAAGACTTGCAGATTTTTTTCTGCTTACCCTATCAAATTATGCTTTCTTTTTGCAAGCATTATCTCTAAAAGGAAAGAATCTGCTGTCAGCAACTGCAGTATTTTCTGCTAAGTCATTCCACCACCTTGCAAAGACATTTGAAAATATAAAAGTGATTTACAGCAACATTTTACAACAAAATGCTGCACTAGTTATACGAGAGATGAGCACAGTGTATCCATATGCAAAGAATAGGAAAGCTCCTGCAAAAATATTAGCAACAATCTACAGGAGTTCTGCAGAGTCACAGCAGGCCTAGGGCGTCAAAGAGCCAGAAAATAAATTCTGGTAACACAGTGACCCAGCTTCAGAGCTCTGTAAAAGCCCTGTGTGACCTATCTGAAGGATGAAGAATTAGACAAATTAAACTGTCTTTACAATACAGGTTGTGGAATCTGTTTCTATGTAACACATGTAGTTACCTCTTGAGCCAAGGGCGAGATACTTTTGCCTCCTACAAGCCAGCAAAAGCCACCAGTGTTATAGAAACAAGTTCAGTTATTGACAAAGGTTCCAAGAGTCACTGACATCACAGAGAGGGTCTACAGACTTCTGAAGATGACCTGAGTTTTCACAACACCAAGGAGACAAGTAGATGCAGCACATACGTAACCAACCAGTTGTAAAGAAAACACTTTTCTCCCTTGTTTCTATATTTAATTTCTAACTTGTACACTTCCTCTATTTTCTGCTTATCCCAAGTATTTTGTACCTACCAGGGGCTACACAGATGCCATAAAATACTGAAGAAATTAACTGCTGAGGTGAGGATAAGTGCATAATTTTCAGGGTATCTATTACTACAGATCACATATTGCAAGGGAGATCCACACTTCACAGGCAGGGATGGAAGTTCCAGGAAGGCCAGCAAGAGAGAGGGGAAACACAGAAACCAAACTTACAGAAAGACATAAGGAAATGCATTTTACATTGACGTACCAAGATCGTTGTGGATTCCCACAATATTATTAATACTAATTCTTTAGGACAAAAAAAAACTAAAAGAAAAACAAAAATCACACTATAGAATTAAAATTCTTTTGTTCTCACAGTTAATATCTATCAAGCAGTTTTGTTTTCAGTGTACCAACTGCATAGAGGGAAAGTTTACATGATGGAATGGAGAGGGCTGCAATCCCTGTTCTGTCCTTTTTAATTCTGGCTTTTCAAATGACATGAGGAACCCAGGTGGAAAGAATCGCTCTGCATGTCTGGCCATGTGGCAGAAGGGAAAATGTAATTGATTATTCTTATTAAGGAAACTGGTTTTGCTTAAAATGAAATACGCTGTGCAGTTAAATATTCTATCTTTATTTTCTATATAGCTGGAGCTGCCTATAGTTATTTCAATGTAGCAATAATGAAAATTACACTCTAAACCTAATTAGGATGCTAATGGAAAAGGAGGGTAGAATGCAGTGATCAAAAACTCACATCTTTAAACTCTGATAATCCATACACTGTCATTGCTTCTACCAGTAAAAACGTTGAGTTGCCTCAAGACCTTCAAAAAGAAAGAATGGCTAGAAAAAGACTGAGATATTAAAACAGTAAGAGATTCAAATAATGGCTTTGGAGACTGAAAGGAACAAGTTGTCTTCTAGTTTTCCTTTCATATAAGTTTAACAATAAATAACTCCTCTGTGCTAATCACTTTTCAGAAACATTACTTTCTGGGTACCCAAATACTGGATATATCAAATATTACAAATACTTTGCTGGAGCTCCTTCCAGTACCTGCTGACAAACACTGCAAAGAAAAATACGAGAAATACCATAAGAGAGAAACATGGGAATAAGCTTCTTAGTCAAATGTTTCAGTTAATTCCTACTGCTTGGAGATTCAGACATGATGGCTTATATCCCTATCCCTGACTGTTTTTAAAGCACAAATTAAAACACTTCCCTTAGTCAAAAACATCCAATTTCTTTTGATTCTGACAGATTTTTTTTTTTTTTTGTTCCTGGGCAACAAGATTGAAGGAATACAATGGCTAAGGAAAACATGTCTTTAAACTCACCTTTACTTCTTCTACAAGTAAATTTAACTTTGAAAGTAGCCTAGAATGTGAGAATCCTACTATGAAAGCATAAAATTTAAAGTGCTTGATTCCAAAGACTTTTTCAAGAAAAACAGTCTTACAATGCAGATTTTGGATGGTTTATTATTTGAAGAACAACCTCCTTCTGCATTGACATGCTTTTCTGTCAAGACAACATAAAGGCCTTCTTGATACCTGCTAGCACCCACTAATTTTCACTGTCATCAAGTGTTTTTGTTACCAGGGAAAGTGAAAAACTTTCTGCTGCTTAATCCATTTACAATTTAATATATTTCAACTCTCTCATTACTTATTTTTTCATATACTTAGGTATTACTACATATCTATTACTACAGACTTTTTATGCTTGACTCTGCTTCTAAAAGAAATCAACTTTTACAACCTTTCTCAGTACTGCTATAATGTCTTTTTTTATGATGCAGTAATTAGAACTCAATATATTACTTTATGGAAGAACTTAGCAAGAAATTTGATCAGGCCATTACTTAGTCTGACTTGCATTCTTTTTCTCTAAAGCTGAAGCTCTGCTTCCTACTGATTGGATTGCTAGAAAACCTTAATTTTTTCCATAGTTATTGGTGAATAAAATTAGCACTTATGAATTCTTTACAGGTAGGCTTTTATTCTTTCTTAAGCACGGAACACATGACAATTCAATTGCAACTAATTTTCAACATGAAGTTACAGGGATTCTTCTGAATGTCCTGAATTTATTCCTTCTGAGTTGAAAACCTAGTTATCCAAGTCAGGCAGAATAGGAAGAATTTTTAAAGTCATGACAATATGAGTGCAAAGAACTGAAACTATGGTTTTCTGACCCATTCTAATGAAAATGAACAAAAATATCAAATAAGTTTATATTCAATTATTTCTTACTGGGTGCAAGCTGCCTCTGAGCTGCCAGTGAGCTTATGTGTGTTATGTTCTAGATTATGAGGTATATTGCAGTGGATTGTATTAAATGAGAAAAAAATGGAAAATACAGTAGAAAGGATAATAAAGAGCTTCAATTGTATTTTAAAATCAGAACCTTTAGGGTCCTCTATCATGTGAGAATGACAGAAGCAAATGTGAAATGCACAAAAAAGCTGAACTGGGGTTGAGGTTATATGTTCCCCAACCAGATATTGCATAATACTGCTCCAATTATCTCCACTAAGAAAAGTCTCACATGTGCCTTAATTGATTTTATTTAGTAACTTTAAACCATTCTTGCAACCCCCAAGATTTTGTGCAGCATGGCACCCCAACCTTTTGTAAAACGTGGAATTAATTTGGGGATGTGTTTCCATTATTTCTATGCCTTGTAGAGGATTTTTCCTACCAAAAAAACACTGCTTTAAATGCATCTTTCAGACAAGGCAATCTGGTTTTGCCATGAATCTTCTGTCATGGCTGAACTTCCCTTCTACGTTCAGTAAAACCAAGAATGGCAACATTGTACACAGAGAAACACCAAAATTGGGAGCAATAAGAGTGGAGTCAGAAAGCAACAACCTCAATGCAATGGGCTTTTAAAACCTCTACAGAATCAGCCCCCAACAACTATTTGCTTTCTAAATAGCAACACTGCTTGCAGCCCTTTAAAGATGTTTTGATTGCATTACCATGCTCTCCAGCAGAAGCAACATGCCTACAAAGGAGAAAAGAACTTGAAAAATACCGTGGGGCACTGCCCACACAAGGCTCACCTGAACATCAGTGAGGCCAGTGGATTCAATTATCTATTTTGTATTGTTTTCACCTCAGTCACAAAAAAATAAAGATAAATGATAAGCAATAACATCTTGTTGGAATACAAGTTTTCCAGTTTCCTTTCCCACTTGTCACATATGAATTTTCTCAGTCATGCACCCCATACCACTCCCACCAGGTGGCTGATAAGAATGTTCCAGCTGTCTACAAGCAGCTCCACAGCATCAGGCAGCTACAGCTCTTTTTCCTCCTTTGAGTGTATTCATAATCAAGCTATCACCTAAAACAGATAGTCTAATATATGCCAAACATTTAATAGAGCTTTTACAGATAACAGAAACACACTATATGCCCTAACAGGTCCCAGAGAATACATTAATTGTAAAACCCTTTGAAAGAGAACAGGTTTATGTAGATATGATAATGGGTGGCATTTAGGCCAGTCTTCAGCACTGAGATGCCATTTTTTCCTTCAAATGTTTATCTTTTCCCAGTCTTCAGAGCACCTATCCCTGATTTGCTAGTACCACAGTGCTAAAGAAATCAGTACAAGCAAATTTTTGTATGCAGATAAGACCAAAATTACAGTAGAAGACTGACATCAGTTCAACCACATGGTTACCTGCAGCTGATGTAGTGCCTTGATCTACAGGCTAAATAGTGGGGCAGAAAAAACAATACTCACATCATACCACCTGGCTTAACAAATCTATTTGTCTGACTAATCATTCCTTTTAATTTCTAAAGATATGACAATGGCATAGTGGCATCATTGTTGGTATCAAAGTAACAACTGGGAGGTGGAAATAGCCATGTGGAATCTGTAGGTGTACTTACAAGCCAACTTTACAAATAGGATTTTAAAATAGAAGAACAGTAAGGAAGAAGGATAATCTCTACCTTGAACTGTGGCTCTTCAAGTTTCATTGTATTAAACTTTACTTTTCACTAAACAGAAAGCCCATTACTTTAAAAAAATTTCATTAAAACAGAAAAAAAAAAGGAACACGTGCAAAAGGAGGCTTGTGTGCACACATTCACAGTCCAGACTCATGAGGTACATGAAAATTTAATTCTCATGCATTAGCAGAAAGCATAACAAGGCAAAGAATATTTGCCTGAAACCAAAACACTAACAGAGCCTGATTGCTTTTGTTTCCTCTACCTGACCAATGCAAGTATATCCTCAAGAAATCACACAAGTATGAGAATAATCAGGTCAGTTCCATGTCAGGCTTTGCTGCTAACTTACCACACAGCTTTGAGGATCTGATTTTTATTTTCAGTTGACTCAGGTCATTATCATTACTTTTCCTACCTACTAGACTTCAAAATGTCCTTGTTGCACTTATTTATGTTCATCTTTTTTCATTCACACCAAAAAAAGTTTCCAATGGTTCCACTAACAAATAGAAAGTTTGCTATTCCACTAACCAGGGGAGGAAGGCAGAACCCCAAACTCTACATTACGAAATTTTAGCAAATTCCCCAACCAGTGTGTTGTGTGACACCTGTGTAGTCAGCACTGGTCCCCAACACGGTAAGAATTTGCCATTTATGGACTACCTAAGTGTCAAGTAGCACTGGACTAAGGATTTGTCTATAAAGAAGAAGCCAAATACGCTCTGACTGAGGTGGTAGAACGTTTGCAATGTGGTTAAACAAAGCCGATCGCGTTATTTCACACTCATGCTGCCACCCCATGGACATTCAAAGCATCCCCACCCAAAAATCGTGCAGGAAACGGGTATTTCTCTGCTGTGCTCAGGTGCTCCAACCAGTTACTGACCATGTTCTTTCTCTGCCCAAACACTGATTGTTGCACACTATTTACCCTGTGGAGAGAAGTGAGGAAGTTTCTTTCTAGACTCTCATACGACTTGAAATTGAAGACCACCAATTTCATTCTACCGAGGGATAAAGTCTTTGCTGTTAAGAATATGTAACAGATACAAATAGTTGGGGGGGGGGTAAGGATATGCTGTTATCTGAAGAAATATAAATGCATAGGACAGTCCTTTGGCATTCCTCCAGCATATATTTGCTTTCAAACTCTTAACCATAATAATTTTGAACTAAAGCCTCGATGTTTGTTATTATCAATAAATTACATAAGCAAACAATTTGCAGACAAAATTCTGTTGCTAGAACATCTAGCCTCTGTCCCAAGCCAGGGGAAAAAATAATTCACAGCATTATGTGCTTATGTTCTTGACCTGATTTAATGTCAGGACCAGAGGTGCTGATTTTGCAAAATGAATCTTCCGGTTAAAATCTCCCCAACACATCTTTACCTCAAAGCCCACAGTACATGAATATATCTCTGTCTGGGGCACTAAAGAATAAAAAAATTAGGCCTTCCATCAATTCAGAGTTGAAGCTGCTCAAACAGGTAAATTCTGTTTAAAATTCTGACATTAAATCAATACAATTTAGGTCTAAGAACTGAGTTCCAGCTCTTCCACAAACAGCAAAAGATTTCAATTTTTATTGAAATAGCTGTTAAAAAATAGAATCCTATGAAATACCCGAGTTTTATGTTTATGTTGTAATGAACATTCTATATTTGTAATGTGGACATTAGAAGACCTTCTCACTCTAATACATACAGTATTAATTTCGAGTGTATAAGACAAATACTACATGACAATCTGCTCTTTTATGAAAAATTCAAATCCAAATTAAGTTTTGAATGTTCTCATTTAAATTATGTGTTGGTGCAATATGATAATCACTATATAAAATAATTACAGACCAGCAAGAGAAAAGAAAGTGCCTTTTCTATTTCTGTTAATAAATGTGGTCAGTATCTTGCAAATCCTCTTCAGAGCAGGGTCAAGTTTCTCCTATTTAGTCTTCCATTCAAAATTATTTTCTCTTAAAAAGTCTACATTCACATTAAAAATGTAGCATAAGTTTTAGAGAGTCAAATCAATGTCCATGCTGCATCACTACTTCTCTACGCACACGATTTTCTAATTGTCTTGCATCACAAGTAAAAGGTCTAAGTATAGAAAATGCTATTAAAATACCTGACCCATGGTTTTGCTCCTTTGCATGAAAAAATAGAAGACATTGCTAAGGTACAGTAATATGTTGTTCAGACAGCACTACTTAGACAAATACACAGTTCACAAGGAATGAAGACATACAAATCTATACCTGGAAGAGAGTCTAAAAAATTAACACACCTAAAAACACATTGCATAAAAAAAAAAAACAAAGCCTATTTAGCATTGGTGGGTTTCAGTTACTTATCTTAATGTATGGCATACACTACTCTTCACAGCACTGCAGAGATACATACTTTGCCTAACAATCATTGTCAAATAAACATTTCTCCCCAGGTTCCAAATAACATCTCTGTTAACTTTTAGCTCTTACTCACCTCTGCCCAGTTCTGCTTCCCACGACACTCACCTTCATAAGCACAACCAACTCCACTCCTCAGAGCACTCACCCTTTCAGAAGGGCAGCCCAGCTGGTTTGTGTTTGTCCTGCTGATTCTCAGAATGCCTCTTCTGCTGGGTTTCATTGAGCACAGGTGCAGATGCACAGCACCTGTTGTCCTCTGAGCCTCTCAGCAGCAGCTGAAAGCAAAGGTGGGGTCACTGAAGGTCTCCAGTGAGCAGGGCCAGGAAGGAGCTCCCACCACACCTCATGCCCAGCCTGCTCTCCCAACTCTACCACAAACTGTAACTGCACATGGATAACTCTGTTCCCATTGCCATTCTCCTTCTCTACTCGCTTCCTGGCCAAGAGATAACCAGGTTTATAATGCAATTCTACCACTGCTTTTTAAGCATACATTTTCATGTCTAAAACCTAAATATGAAAATAAGTAAATAAATAATGCATACCTAAGTGCATTAAAACTGTTAAAAATACTAACTTTTTCATGTATCATTATATACATAGTTGGTTATTCTGGCCCTGTTAGGTATCTGGACATATTTTCTTGGGAAAAAAAATGGTTAGGAATACATATTCACCAGTACTCTCAGTTTCCAAAGTATATTTCTTTTGTTTCATTCACCAAAAATACATTTCATTGAGAAAGTTTGTGTTGTAATTATATATCTTAGAGCAATAAGACATTATTTATCATTTCTTTGTTATTAAATAAACCAAGACTATCTCACATTTTATTTTACTTTAAAAAAAAACAAACAAAACAAGCACCTGAAGAACTCACTAACCATCTTCTTTGTTGTTTGGGTTTTTTCTGTCATTTGGAAAGCAAATAATACATTGTTCTTTTCTGCATGATTAACATATTTCCTCTGAAAGATAATACATTTTAAAAGTTAATTAATTCTTCACATTCTTATTACATTTATTCATGCAGGACAATATTAACTGCATACAGAGCTTGAGGTCAGGTGGAATAATTACCTGCTGATATTCAGGTTTACTATGTTTCTTTCTAAAGTCCAGTAAAAGTTTGAACTGGGATGTTTGGTATTTTACTGGAAAGAGTTAGTTTGTGTGTGTTTTCAATACATAACAAAATTCACAATACCTCCTTTACCTCTACTTAATGCCATAACTTTCCTCTTTCTATCCTCCCTCTTTTTGTTTTCCTCTTGGTAAATGTATTTATAACTTGTGTAATAGTTCTTTAAATTTGCTGTTCTGTCTCAATGCCTACTGAAAAGAAAATAAACTATATTTATTAAAATAATTCAAAAACAATACTACATAATTTCCAAGTTAGCATATTAATAAAGCTATACATTTGTCACACACTTTCCTTAAATACAGTTATTTTCCTGTTATTTGAAAAGATCCTAATAAACAGGGCTAACTAAGAAAACAAATGGGTGTTGTCCCTCAATAATTTTAACACACTGCCTGTGTTTATGCCCATTATGCACTATTTTCTGAACACTTTTGTATTGCCCCATCTGTTGAGTTTCATTCACAATTGCTTTCAGTTGTTTACAAGAGTTTATTTCTGAACATCAAACATTTGTAAACACCTGTCAGTTGCAGCCAATTTCTTTACTGGGTGGGCAATCACACTGTCAGCGGCACTACCTTGCAATTTCAGCTTCAGAAAACACTCATGTTATGCCCCTCTTAGCAAAGGACTCTGCCTCGTCATTATTAGGAAAATACAAGTGTTGCAAAGGAAGTATTAAAGTGCTTTTATGTTAATTTTTTTTTACTGCTGTTTCTCAGCAGAATTAAACATCCCTTCTCTACAAGTTTAGCTTAAAAAAAAAAGAGAGAGAAATTGATATATTAAATTTGCCTATATCTGTAGAGTTACCTCTAATTTTACATGTATTGATTCTCTCTGAGAAGAAATGCTCGCCACCATTTGCAGGGCAAGGCTTGCATAAAAAATAAATAAATAAAAAAAAAAGAAAACGAATGCTCGACTTCAGCCTGAACATTCCCACAAACACAGTGGGATTATACACAGGCACGTATCCTTCACTAAATACAAGGAATAAAAGTTCCCTTTGGAGAAAAGCGTTGGGTCATCTCTGCACTTGGTCACGTCTCTACCATTGCTGCAGAAGGCGGCTGAAAACATGGAGTTTTTAAGAAATCTTGACAGTCTACCACCTCCTGTTAGTGTTGCTACAACTCCTATCGGACAAGGCAGAGAAGCTCCAACCCAGCGCTGAAACTACTGAAATAAAAAGACATTTTGGGGTGAACCAGAACCGCCCGCTCTGAGGAGGAGACGCCGCACCCGAGCACGGGACCCTCGGTGACAGGGGGATGAGGGGAGACCCTCGGTGACAGGGGAATGAGGGGGACCCTTCGTTAACGTGGGGGCTGAGGGGGTCCCNCCATGCGCCCGCCGGGCGCGCAGGCGCCGGGCCGGGGCAGGCCGGGCCGGAGGAGCCGCCGCCATGGTTTACATCTCGAACGGTGAGGGCCGGGCCCGGGCGGGGCTCTCTGGGGGCTCTGTGGGGGCTGTCAGGGCAGTGACCGCGGGCACCGGGCCCCACCGGGCCGAGCCCGGCCCCGCTGCCGGGGGAGCCCGGCGGGACCTCCCGCGGCCCGTGTCGCGTCACCCCGCGGCCTGCGCCGAGCCCAGCCTGCTTCTGAACCGCGCCGGGGGCTTTGCATGGGCCGAGCCCGTTCCGCGGGCCCGGGAGCGCAACAGCAGCGCTTTAACCACACACGGGGAAACAGAGACTGCTCGGGTACTTTCTTTAGGTTTCCTGGACACAGAGCCCCTCTGGCGATGACGACCCCATTAGTTGAAGCGTTTGGGCAGTAAATATCCTTGAGGGAATGAAACTCGCCGCCGTTGCCCACGAAGTGAAGTGTCACCCTCCCATTTGCAAACTCTGGACTCAGCAGATACGTTTTTATGTACTGTCACACACCGAACATCACGGAATGTTTTGTGTCTGGGTATGTTACAGGACAAGTTCTGGATAACCAGAGTCGGGCTCCTTGGAGTTTGTCATCTATAACAGATTTCTTCTGGTCGATAGCAGATTTTGTGGTTCTGTTGTAAGTAGAAGTTAATTCTTTTGGCGAGCTTTGGTTTAGATTTGCCATAGGTTGAAGCTACTCAGTGCTATCAATAAAACAGCAATAAGGACGTTGTATTTACTCTTCAGCATTCCAATTCTGTAAATGTTTTACTATGACTACATGGCTTTGTTTATTAAGTGCTACAGTATTCTTAATAAAAAGTGTATGAAAAATGATGCTAACTTCTTGGCAGTTCAGATGAGCTTTCTTACATTTGTTTTGATACTGCAAAAAAGAAAAAGCATACATTTTTGTTAAACAGCTGGTGTCTAATATCTGATCAAATAATTAAGCTATTATTTGGACAGTTTCTACTGGTGACAATAGATCACCATGTCAAAATAATCACACAGCAGTAATGACAAATTTATGGCCCCAGATGAAAGGCAGTTAAGAAACACAAAGTTCTTGTGATCTATTCAACAGCTCATGATTATTTCAGTTACAGGTTTATAATTTATGCATTTCTTGCATATTTACCCAAAAACTAGATTTTATGGTTTTAGCCCCACTGTAATTTGGAATTACTTCCGATTTTACTTTCATATGTAGGAGAAGAATTGCCAAGATTTAAACAACATTGGTCTTGGCAAGATACACTGTTCATTCCTGAACACAACTTACTGTTTTTCAGGCCATTTCTTATCTTGCAATCCAAAAACTGGTAAACTATATCTAGCAATCAATCTAACTCTTGTTTTATTTTTCAGTTTCCAGAGCATTATTCAACCAGATTTGAGAAGAAGAGGATACACATCTTCCTCCTATTCAGGATACAGTGATGGAAGAGGGTATTTTTTTCCTATTCACACCAGCCCTGGTTTCTTCCTACCTTAGTGAAATGACAAATGTGTAAATTAATTGGGTTGTGTAGGAAGACTAAAATTTTCATCTGCAGTATTGTGGATAACAATACACAGCTTTGGACAGCTGCAAAGATAATATAGCCTAACACTCTCTGAAACTATTTTTCAAGCTTGCCTAATAGACAAGATGTATCTTTATTGAAATTCATCTTTTTTAGACTTGCTTTTACGCAGCATTTGACTTACATTACCTCAGTCATTTCACGTGTTACATTACCTGCACATAAAGCAAAACATTTCTTTACAGGGCTATGATTTCCATAAACACCATAGCCTGTTTTCTAGGACTGTGTAAAAGCATCAGTTAGCTGTACCCTTCTCCTGTGAGACAGGAGTAATGAGAACAGTGCAGAAAAGAATTTTTGTGGAAGTGGGGTTGGGGGTTTTTTTGCAGCTTTTAACATGAAACTCAGCTTTTTCAGAAGTTCTATCTTTGTAGTTACTGTCATTTACAGACAGTGTTATACTTGTAGTTTAGAAGTGCAATGATGATAGAATTGCTTTCTTTTCAGGCCTCCAGCACATCCTCGCCGTAGGATGGGTCGAATAAATCACTGGGGTGGAGGCCCCAGTCCACCACCAATGGCTGGAGGTGGATGAGGAAGGTAATTCCAAATCTGCTTCTATCCTGCTTTGAACGTTGGAAGCGAGGGCTTAATGACAATAATTCAAGGTTAAGGTAGAATGTTCTCCTTTTGCAGAAGTTACCAAAACAGGCAGATATTCAAAATATGTAGATACTTACAGTAAAGTGGAGGAAAAAAGGAAGGGGATGTTAAAAGATTTTGGCTCAGAATTGGTGGCTTTTAATTGCACAGAAATGGATGTACAAAGTGTTAGCGAAGATTTTTGAACACAGCTGATAAATTATTCATAGCTTTTCATCTTTTTTGGCTGTGTATTTAAAGTCCTGTTCAGATCAGAAGCAATTGTAACTTTGCATCTCCAGTAGTTAGCATAAAACACATGAGAGGTTTTTTGGTTTTTTTTAAATAGATACTTATTAATAGAGAAGAAGGAAAATAATAAAGGTGTTAAAAATACTTAGTAAAAATCTTTTTCTGTTACAATGATATAGCCATGCAAATCTTCAATTCCAGTAAAGTATCAAAATCAGAACTGTTTAAAAATGGAAGCAAAAGCCTACAGCTACCTGAATTTTAATTCTGTTTTATTAGTTATTTTCGCTGGTGGGAGTTACATCTCTGTACAGTATGGCTTAATTTACTTTAAGACCTAAGTAAACAATCCTTTATCATCAGTCACTCCCTTTTGTTACCATCACAAAAGTTACAAGGACATAAACCACATGCAGGTGGTTAATACCTGTAAGTCTAACAGGGAGAAGTTGGTAATCCAACAAATACATACACGAGTATTTCAGTTCCCCAGGAAAAGGATAAGCTTCTTCCAAAATGGATCTTTTAGGGTTTTTTTTCTTTTTGACTAGGCATGAGACCAGCAAAAACTCTGGGGGTGGCTTTTGGGTAGTCACAGCAATGTGTAACCTGCTCAGGAATAAAGTTTGAAAGTTTTTAGCATGTCTTATCTAACAATTAAAAACAACTATGTTTTAAAATTATTACCTACTTTATCTGACAAAAAGGCCTTAATGTCTAAATGGACNCGTTTTTATGTACTGTCACACACCGAACATCACGGAATGTTTTGTGTCTGGGTATGTTACAGGACAAGTTCTGGATAACCAGAGTCGGGCTCCTTGGAGTTTGTCATCTATAACAGATTTCTTCTGGTCGATAGCAGATTTTGTGGTTCTGTTGTAAGTAGAAGTTAATTCTTTTGGCGAGCTTTGGTTTAGATTTGCCATAGGTTGAAGCTACTCAGTGCTATCAATAAAACAGCAATAAGGACGTTGTATTTACTCTTCAGCATTCCAATTCTGTAAATGTTTTACTATGACTACATGGCTTTGTTTATTAAGTGCTACAGTATTCTTAATAAAAAGTGTATGAAAAATGATGCTAACTTCTTGGCAGTTCAGATGAGCTTTCTTACATTTGTTTTGATACTGCAAAAAAGAAAAAGCATACATTTTTGTTAAACAGCTGGTGTCTAATATCTGATCAAATAATTAAGCTATTATTTGGACAGTTTCTACTGGTGACAATAGATCACCATGTCAAAATAATCACACAGCAGTAATGACAAATTTATGGCCCCAGATGAAAGGCAGTTAAGAAACACAAAGTTCTTGTGATCTATTCAACAGCTCATGATTATTTCAGTTACAGGTTTATAATTTATGCATTTCTTGCATATTTACCCAAAAACTAGATTTTATGGTTTTAGCCCCACTGTAATTTGGAATTACTTCCGATTTTACTTTCATATGTAGGAGAAGAATTGCCAAGATTTAAACAACATTGGTCTTGGCAAGATACACTGTTCATTCCTGAACACAACTTACTGTTTTTCAGGCCATTTCTTATCTTGCAATCCAAAAACTGGTAAACTATATCTAGCAATCAATCTAACTCTTGTTTTATTTTTCAGTTTCCAGAGCATTATTCAACCAGATTTGAGAAGAAGAGGATACACATCTTCCTCCTATTCAGGATACAGTGATGGAAGAGGGTATTTTTTTCCTATTCACACCAGCCCTGGTTTCTTCCTACCTTAGTGAAATGACAAATGTGTAAATTAATTGGGTTGTGTAGGAAGACTAAAATTTTCATCTGCAGTATTGTGGATAACAATACACAGCTTTGGACAGCTGCAAAGATAATATAGCCTAACACTCTCTGAAACTATTTTTCAAGCTTGCCTAATAGACAAGATGTATCTTTATTGAAATTCATCTTTTTTAGACTTGCTTTTACGCAGCATTTGACTTACATTACCTCAGTCATTTCACGTGTTACATTACCTGCACATAAAGCAAAACATTTCTTTACAGGGCTATGATTTCCATAAACACCATAGCCTGTTTTCTAGGACTGTGTAAAAGCATCAGTTAGCTGTAGCCTTCTCCTGTGAGACAGGAGTAATGAGAACAGTGCAGAAAAGAATTTTTGTGGAAGTGGGGTTGGGGGTTTTTTTGCAGCTTTTAACATGAAACTCAGCTTTTTCAGAAGTTCTATCTTTGTAGTTACTGTCATTTACAGACAGTGTTATACTTGTAGTTTAGAAGTGCAATGATGATAGAATTGCTTTCTTTTCAGGCCTCCAGCACATCCTCGCCGTAGGATGGGTCGAATAAATCACTGGGGTGGAGGCCCCAGTCCACCACCAATGGCTGGAGGTGGATGAGGAAGGTAATTCCAAATCTGCTTCTATCCTGCTTTGAACGTTGGAAGCGAGGGCTTAATGACAATAATTCAAGGTTAAGGTAGAATGTTCTCCTTTTGCAGAAGTTACCAAAACAGGCAGATATTCAAAATATGTAGATACTTACAGTAAAGTGGAGGAAAAAAGGAAGGGGATGTTAAAAGATTTTGGCTCAGAATTGGTGGCTTTTAATTGCACAGAAATGGATGTACAAAGTGTTAGCGAAGATTTTTGAACACAGCTGATAAATTATTCATAGCTTTTCATCTTTTTTGGCTGTGTATTTAAAGTCCTGTTCAGATCAGAAGCAATTGTAACTTTGCATCTCCAGTAGTTAGCATAAAACACATGAGAGGTTTTTTGGTTTTTTTTAAATAGATACTTATTAATAGAGAAGAAGGAAAATAATAAAGGTGTTAAAAATACTTAGTAAAAATCTTTTTCTGTTACAATGATATAGCCATGCAAATCTTCAATTCCAGTAAAGTATCAAAATCAGAACTGTTTAAAAATGGAAGCAAAAGCCTACAGCTACCTGAATTTTAATTCTGTTTTATTAGTTATTTTCGCTGGTGGGAGTTACATCTCTGTACAGTATGGCTTAATTTACTTTAAGACCTAAGTAAACAATCCTTTATCATCAGTCACTCCCTTTTGTTACCATCACAAAAGTTACAAGGACATAAACCACATGCAGGTGGTTAATACCTGTAAGTCTAACAGGGAGAAGTTGGTAATCCAACAAATACATACACGAGTATTTCAGTTCCCCAGGAAAAGGATAAGCTTCTTCCAAAATGGATCTTTTAGGGTTTTTTTTCTTTTTGACTAGGCATGAGACCAGCAAAAATTCTGGGGGTGGCTTTTGGGTAGTCACAGCAATGTGTAACCTGCTCAGGAATAAAGTTTGAAAGTTTTTAGCATGTCTTATCTAACAATTAAAAACAACTATGTTTTAAAATTATTACCTACTTTATCTGACAAAAAGGCCTTAATGTCTAAATGGACTGTAATTGCTTTATCTTTTAGGTAAACGCCTGCTGAAGAGGCAGGGATAAGTGTACACATTTACAAGATTTAAGAAGAAGAGTTTAGTGGTGGACCAAATGAGTTTGAATATTGTGAATGTGTACATCTGACTGGAAACTGTTCTGTGATAGAAGCAGATTAATGAAGTTGTACTGGGAACTCCTTCTTCAAGGATCCGGTGTAACTGAACCACAGTTTTATTAAATACATGTTTACTGTCTAAAGTCTTTGTATAGTTTCTGAATATTTTACTGTAGCTGCAAAGTAATGAGTAAATTATATTTGGCTTGTCACAAGGCTGACTTTCTCATTTTTAGAAACCAAAAAATCTGAAGTACAGCAAGTCCTTTGCTATTCAAATGAGGAATAATACATATGGTCCCACAAGAGTAGTGCTTCCTAAGAGGTTTTGTATTTACTCTGGTTTTGTCAGGACAAACATTCTGTACTTCGCTGTATTTTTGTGGTATTAATGATACCCTAAAAGCACTTTAAAAATGCAGTTTACAAGTCATTTTGTTTTGCAATCCTTGCCTTTTGCAAACTTGCTTCCTTAAGACCCATAATGGGTTTTATAACATAAATACCTCTTGAAAAAACTTCCTTCTCCACTATAAGCTTACTCAAATGTATAAACCTATTTACTGTACAAATTTTGGTAGAACTTTGAGGCTTTTTTCAATAAAATTAGATCTTGTTTTTAGTACATGAAGAAAAAGGTAGTGAACTGAAATACTGAGTGCTAACGCAGGAGAGTTATTTTCTTTCAAACAGTAACTACCTTTTATCTACTTAACCCCATTTCAAGACGGGAGTTTCTTACTGTTCCTGGGGTTCATTTGGGATTTGGTTTGTTGATTTTTGGTTGGGTTTTTTTTGTTTGTTTGTTTAGAGAGGGCTGCATCTATTTGAGAAAAAAATACCTGACAAGAATCCAGATTAAATTATTTTCTACAAGGTGCCACTGCAAAATTTTTACTTAAGTCTCCCTAACAATCTGTTAAAGGAAACTTTCCAGTCCAACCATCCAGGAGCCACTCTGGCAGTCACACTCACACCACCTGGGCTGGGACTGAGACCCTTGACAGCAGGTGGCTCCTGTGAGCCCATGGTTGCTCTTCTTGACTTCCCACACACCTCATTCAACATGCAGCCAGACCAGGTTTCCTTACCAGCTTGACCCCAGCTTTCCCACAGCAGAGCCTCAGAGGTCTGGATCCTTAAAATAATGTTAGTGCAATAAGTAAATAACAGCTCGAGTTGGTGCCTCCAAGGAGGAACAAAGGAACCCCTGGGCTTTCATCCCTTCACAGTCCAAATACTGGAAAATGTGGGGGTCTCCTGCCAGGTCTCTGTCACATCACTGGCCGGGCTACAGGTCCCTGTGCCCCTTGTGCAAAGGGTCGGCAGCTCACGGCCTCTTGCCCCGCAGCACTCACCCTGTACCCCAAGCCACCTGCACTGAATACATTCCCCAGCTCTTCAGCTAGAAATGAAAACATCCATCAATGCCCCTCGGTTAACAAGCCCCTCCTGTGGATCCCACTCCTGCTACACGTACCCAACAAAAAGTTACCACCTTTGGGCTTGCTGTACCACCTTTACCAACCTTCAGCCTTAGAAACCAGATCTGCCTCAGCTCAGCTCAAACGTCCCATCTGCACAAGAGGAACTTGCTGTCCACACACCCGGTGTGTACAGGCAGGCCATCGCCGGCTCTCCACAGGTGC